>CAUEHQ010000571.1:0-14970 GCA_958510825.1 Brachypterus glaber
AAAAAAATTTGTACGTATAAAAACTTCTTCACGTGTTAGTTGCTTCCAAATCAAAATTTATCAGCATTATAAATGATTAAAAAACATAAAATTCTCTTCTTACTCCAATATAATCACATGTTCGTCATTTTACTGCACATCTTCCATACAATCACTATAAAATATATAAAATCGATTCTTGGGGCATATCTAAGATAGCAAATAAATAAATAAATAACTAATACTAAAAGACTTGGTGCTAGAAAATTAAACGCGCTTAACGTATTACTAATTCCTGCCGAAAGTACATCTTACTCGTTTCACGGATGAAAAGCAACTGAACCCAGCTTTTAAACAACTCACTTTAATGTATTTATTTATTATATCCCCCTATACAGTTTTATTACAAAATGAGTTATTTAATACTATTATATTACTTTAAAAAAGTAAAATACGAATTAAATCACAGAATACAGGATGGTGAAACGAACTTAACTCTAAAATTTGTAAAAGGCATACCAAAAATTGTAGAAAAAGATGGTCAAAATAGTAATGTAAGATTCAATAACCAGGAAAACTAATAGATTACCCATTACGGTGTTATTACCAAAACGTAGGTGGCATGAAAACTAAACTAGCCGATTTTAGCAGAGCAGTAGCAGTATCCAATTATGATATAATAATAATTACTGAGTCTGGATTGTGCGCTGATGTACATGACAATGAATTTTTAGTCTCATCATATGACTGTTTTAGAAGCGACAGAAATTTAAATACTAGTAACAAATCAAGAGGTGGAGGTGTGTTAATTTTGACAAAGAAAAATTTACGTGCCCAAATTATTGAAACAAACCTTACAACTGTGGAACAGTTGTACATAAAATTTAAAATTAGCAACGAACTCTATATAGTTGGTGGTGTTTATATTCCTCCTGCTTCGCCTTTAAATTTGTACGAGGATCACTGTAGATCAATTGAAGATATTGTCTTGTATAATCCGGACTCCAAGATAGCAGTTTCTGGCGATTTCAATATTCCAGATGCCCAATGGAGCAAACGAGAAAATATAATTTTTGTTGACTCGAACTCTACTTCTGCCACTACGTTAGCTGAGTGCTATAATTTTTTAAACATGTCTCAAGTTAATAATATACCAAACAACCGAAACGTTTTTCTAGATCTATTGTTTTCAAATTTACTAAAAACTAACGTTACTGAAGCTATTGATCTATTACTAAATTATTCAAATCATCATATTGCTTACGCTTTTAATATTTTTGTTGGAAAAGAAAAAAATGCCGCCCTAAATTATAAAGAATTTTATCTTGATTTTAGAAATTCAAACTATATCTATCTTAACGATTATCTTTCGAATTTTGACTGGCCCGAGATGTTGAAAAACTTAAATGCGGAAGAGGCAACAAATTTGTTTTATGAAATTTTATATACCGGTGTTTCTCTTTATGTTCCAACAAAACGTTATGTAAAAAATACTTTTCCCAAATGGTTTAATTCAGATTTACGCCGTTTAGTCACACAAAAAAAATCCGCACATAAAAACTACCAGATCAGTCAAAGTCCACTTGATTTTGAAGTATTTTCCAATTTAAGAGCTACATGTAAAAACCTTTCAAAAGTTTGTTATGGAAATTACTTAAGAAAAATGGAGTTTAACTTTAATTCAAATCCTAAAAGCTTTTGGCAGTTTATTAATGATAAAAAGCAAACAAATTCAATTCCCAATGTTATGTCTCTAGATAACTCTACAGCATCCAATGCTGAAGATATTGCAAATTTATTTGCAGAATATTTTGCCACAGTTTACAGCAGGGGTAACGTCCTTCCGCACTTTGATGAACCAGTAGTGAGTGGATCTCGTAATATTTCAATAAGAGATATAACTGTGATGGACGTTTTTAAAAAAATTAATAAATTACCCAATAAATTTTCTTCTGGACCTGACGGTATTCCTAACTTTTTCTTAAAAAACTGTGTTTGCACCATCTCGGAACCGTTATCTATTATATTTAATAGATCTATTAATGAAGGCACATTTCCTGTAATCTGGAAACACAGTTTTATTGTCCCAATATTTAAATCGGGAGACCGCAACAATATTAAAAATTATCGAGGGGTATCAATTCAATCGAATATTTCAAAACTTTTTGATAGTCTTATCTGTGACCAGCTAACATGGGCCTGCAAACCTTTTATTATACACCAGCAACATGGTTTCTTCTCTGCGCGTTCAACATCGTCAAACTTACTTCTTTATAAATCCAAAATACTAAACAACTTATCCAAGTATTCTCAACTCGATTCGATTTACACGGATTTTTCTAAAGCTTTCGACAGAGTTGATCATACCTTATTAATTGAAAAGCTCTTTAAGTTTGGATTCTCTCTTAAACTATAAAATGGATTGTTAGTTTCATAATGAACAGAACCCAAAGTGTGAAATTTGGAGGTGTCCTATCAGGTATAATCGAAGTAACATCTGGTGTTCCTCAAGGATCTCATTGCGCCCCTCTGATATTTTTAATATTTGTTAATGACATAGGTGATGACATTCTTTTTAGTGAATATTTAATGTTTGCTGACGATTTAAAAGTTTTTCGCGAAGTTAAATCTAGGGAGGATATGTTACTATTGCAGTATGACTTGGACATAATATTTAACTGGTCGATAAAAAATAAACTAGAGCTTAACATTGGTAAATGTTGCTATATCAGTTTTTTTACAGGTACAAAAAAATGTAATTCTTTTTATAATTTAAATAACTCGCCCTTAAGCTACGTATCATCGGTTAAGGATCTAGGTATAACATTTAATGAAAGTTGCAATTTCTCTGAGCACATAAAAACAATCACCTCAAAATCAAATAAAATCTTGGGTTTTATTGTGCGAAATTTAACTTCATTTAATCCATCAACTATTCTTACAGTATATAAATCTCTTGTGCGGTCTAACTTGGAGTATTCATCTATTATTTGGGCTCCATACTACCAAATTGATATCAAACTTTTGGAAGGGGTACAGCATAGAATTCTCAGAAACTTAGCTTTTAAGGTAAACTTTACTATTAGGAACCACGATTATAACGCAATTCAAAATCTGTTAAATCTGAAAACACTGGAATCTAGAAGAACATTTTCCCATGTGTGTTTTATATATAAAATAGTACACGGATTAATTGATTGTCCAGATTTACTTAATTTGTTAAAATTTTCGGTCCCAAGACCCGGTATTAGGCAAAGTCGTACTTTCCAATTAAATATTTATCATACAAACTATCTTTTAAATACGCCGTTTAATAAAGCTTTGGTTTATATAAACAACTTTGATATTGACTTGTTTAGATTTAATTTTCAAAACTTTAAAAGTTCACTTTTAGTTACACTGCAGTAGTTTAGTATAAAATTTCTAGTTTGGTATACATGTGCATTTATATTTAAGTATATTTTTAGCTATCTTTAAGCTTAGTATTTCTTTTGTTATAATTAATAATATGTAATTATTTCTGTAATGGGGAAGTCCCGTAAAATAAATAAATAAATAAATAAATATACAAAAGGAAAAACTAATATAGAATATACATTGGTATGAACATAATAGTACGTTTCAGTAAATAATATTTATGCATGTATTCATACACATAGATGTGTACATATACATGTACAAAATATACACAATGTGCACATATACATACAAAAGTAAAATTGATAACAAAGTTACATGGGGGTGGCCATTTCCCTTAAATTGGGGTAACTGGGCCATCTTGGAAAATCTTTTATTAGAGCGTTGGTTATTATTTACAGCATGTCCATGTCCATGGTGCATGCATCCATATAAAAAAATGTAATTATTAGTCTATTATTGTTTCCAGTAATTATTATATATTTTTATGATTATGTCTAAATTTAAAAATAAAATTCTCTTTTGTAAATTTTTTCATTTTTGGCTTTTGTAGAAAATATATTAACTGTGATTTAATAATTATTTAATTTTAAGTCACTTGTTTTTTTTTATTAATTATTATTTGTCAAAGATATTTATTTCTTATTATTTTTTTGTAAATATTTATTATGGGAAATGTGTTTTTTATTGTAAACTTGTGCCTGTGACAAAAGTGCTACATGAGTTTTAATAAAACATTTTGCCGCACTGAATTTGAAAATGAATTCATGCATAATGGACATATATTCCCATGCCATAAAATAATCCTTATTTTTGCAATTTACCAAAAAAAAACACATAAACCATGATAAAATGATTAATTTGTATATAGCTATATATGTAAAAAATTATAAATTTTAGATTATAAAATTTATATTTAATATAAAGAGAATAGAATTCGAGAATATTTTTTTTCTACATAAAAAAATTGTTTTTGAGTTTTGGAAAACGCGCTGTTCACAAACACACACTTTAAAATGTTAAGAACATAATTTTTACATTATTTATTTTATTTTGTTTAAATTTTTTGAAAATAAATGTTTTTGTTAAATTATTATGTTTTTTTATTTCCTACAGAATGCACATCATAACGTCCAGTATATAGTAGAGCAAGAAATGTTTACAAGGACATATTTAATAACTCAGGAACCTTTTGAGATATAGCAACAAGGTTTTGCACGTGAACAATGTATGAGCGAGCGCAGCGAGCGAGGGAAACTGAAATGCAAGGGACTAAAACAGCCACGTTCAGATCTGAGGTATATACACTATTTTTTGAACGACCAAACATAATTTAGGTAGGTAGAAAAAATTAAAATTAAAAACCATGCATCTAAAATCTGGTGTTTTATTTTCGTAATTTAATCAAGATGCCTTTGAATTGCGAAAATTCAGTTTCACGGCTATCGGGATTTAAATTGTTTTTTAATACGGTTGACATAAACGTTATTTCGAAAAAATGGGCGAAGACGATAAATTTTAAGTAATTTAAATAATGTTATTTTTTAAGGTTTTCTTTGTTAAAATCAAATAAATTTGTTTGAATCGCTAATTTATTTCAAAACTTCACCAAACCTAATTTTTGTACCAGTAGAGCATATAGTAATTATATTTTAATATTATCAAGGTTGCCGTGATTTTTATTCCCTTGGGACAAAGACGGCAAGTTAGTCCCGAAAATGAAAGCGTAAAATTAAGTTTTAGTTTTGGCCGTGCAAAAAATTAATTATTTCCTTAATTAAATGATCACAAATCAATAAAAAAGACAATAATTATATTATTGTATGAAGTATACATTTTTCTGGGAGATTAGACAAAATATATTTAAGTATTGATAAAATTTTGTATTAAAACCACATAAAATATAAACATACATAATATTCACATAAAAAAATATTTTTGCTTACTAAAAAAAAAACAAAAAATAACATGCTAGTAAATGGCACGTTTTGTAAATTTAATGTTAATACATAGTTATTTTTTATAAAATTATATCAAAAAATATTAAAAGTAAAGAATATTGGACCATATCTTTAAAATTATTATTCAATTTTAGGTAAATAGAGAAAAAAAAATTAAAACCCACATAGGATTAATATTTTTTGATTTAATTTAATTTGGCAGTTAATTAATTCAACTAATTATAATATATTATAATATTAAAGAACTAATTTGTTCAAAGTAATACTAATAAGTGTTAACTAATAGCTAATAGGAGATTTTTCTATGAGTATAAGAAAGGAGAGGGTCCTGTGACAAAATTAATTTAAGTTTAGTTTTTCTAGTCATAATAGTCAAAATTATATTTTTTACAGTGTAACAGGTGTCAGAGATTTTTTTAATAAAAATTTTACTGATGCTTTATGCCAGTGGCGTCTCGATTTTTTAAAGTGAAAAATATTGTGACGAAAAACTTTATTCTATGCTGCCCGAAAATTCCAGTTATGGAGAATACTGTGTTACTGTGAGATTTTCGATTTATAGAAAATTCGAGTTGTTACAATAGAAAATGTGCGGGGAACATCAGTAAATTTCGACTTATGAAACATTTCGAGATGGAGGTTCGAGTTTCCCTAGCTTTCCTAACCAGAGGACACCCTGAAATGTTAGTTCTTATTTAAATTCCCATCTAAAATTCGTCATGACGAGCAAGAGCCTCTCCAAAATCAGTTGCTTGTGAACCCACAAATAGGTCGTATTTACCCAAAATTTCATCTTTCGTCAATTTTTCGTCTGAATTACCATCGGCTTCGTAAATTAAATGTCTGGCTTCGGCCTGGGCGTGGTCAAAATCTTCTGGAAGGATCCAGTTTTTCACTTCTTCGTCTTCCATGAAACCATCTCCGTTTTTGTCGCGGAATGTGGAAAATTGTTCGCGTTCTACTTTCACCCACTCAGGTTCCTACAAAAAAGAGTTGTTTTCAACAATAACAAAAAACTAGGCTTGTGTTATAACATTAGTTTAGCAAGAGGATCATTTTCTAAAGTCTGCCAAAAACGCATTATGAAACGAATGTTATTTGTATTGTTTACAAAATACAGGTAATTTTTACCTCTTCACCCTCTTCAGCTCTGTACATGTCGCCAATATACTCTTGCAGGGACACTTTACCATCTTTATCCTTGTCGATGTCATCCATAGTTTCAGTAACAACAATGTCTCTCATATGCGTCGTCTCTTCTGGATGCAAAAAGTGGGAAAATTCTTCTTTTGTCAAAGCACCATCGCCATTTTGGTCCGCTGCGAACCAACGTCTTTTGTCGCGACTGGCCATGCTTTGGTATGTCGCAGCTATAAGCAAACCATAATTAGAACAATAACATAACCTAAGTCGTTGGTTTAGGTCAGTTTTTTCACCTGTTTGGTGTTTTTGATGCTAACAGGGGGCGTAACCACATTTAAATGGGGAAAAGACAATTCTGATGGAAAATGTAGTTTAAAAGCTTTAAAAACTCTAAAAATCAGCCAAAAAGAATACAGGACATACACTTAGCTTCGTATACGTTCCTTTTTTAAAACTGGTATGCATATTTTTATCAATTAATGTTTTATGCTCAGTTTTATGAAGATTTGGAACATAGCACACCATACTTTCCTTTTATTCAATTTAATTTGTTTTTTAAACGACGCCCTCTACACCTAGCTTATTTGTTTTAAAAGGATTTTGTTAATGACATATAAACAAACAGATGGTCAAAAATGATTGTGGATTTTTGTTGGAGTGATTACATGAAAAAACTTGGTTCTTAGTAAAAATTTCTTACCATCATCGCCATGTGAAGAATCCAATTCATCCAAAAAACCATACACTAATTTTTCATAGCTCTCCCATGTGATAACGTCCAAGTTATCTGGATTCTGTTGTCTCCATTGTCTCTCAACATCTTCGTGGATGTAACGTTTTTGCGTGAAACGAATCCAGTCTGTTAGTTCTTCTTTTGTTATGAATCCATCTTTATCACCGTCAATTTTATCAACAATTAAACTGAAAATTAAAAAATATAAAATACAGTGGACCTTGCAGAGGTCAACCCAAATATAATAAACACATTCAAGGCTTTGAAATTTTTAGTACTCTAAAAGGCCAAATTTCTATACCTAGGTACTCAATCAATTTTCTTACAAATCTTACCCTAATCTCCTCTTACTCTCCTCAGGTGGTAACTGGTCAAAAGTTTTGGCATCTTCACCCAAAAAAGCTTCATGATCATACTCAGCATTATGTTTTTCATGACTATAATGTTCTTGATCACTTAACTCTCTATCGATAACCCTATCCTTACCCGTTGCACTTTCATTGGGCAAGGCAAAAACAACTAAACAGTAAAACAATAATCCGCTCGTTCTTAAAATCATCTTTAATACCAGTTAATACTGAAACTAAATTAAAAAATTAATTTGAGTCTAAATTATCAAGTAAGCGTAATTAAAAGCGTGGTGCCTTATCATTGGTGCTTATTATTACTTAACACGTCATGAAGATATAACACCCACCAAGCACAGCACACTTCCTGTGTTTCTAGCAGAAAAACATTTGATACAATAACTTAACCTAAAAAGCTTACGTGTCAGATTGTTCGCCAAGTTTCTAGAATGCTGTATTTCTATAACCAGCTGTGAGTTTATGGTTTTAAATTACAGAAACAGATTTAATTGGTTTTTCAATCAAAACGTAAACAATTTCTGTTTTATGCGGTGTCTAAATATCCGGTGGGTGTTCTGTGATCCGGAATATGGATCACCAAAAGTTACTTCTTTGTAGCCGGCAACCAACATCGCTGTAAGAATGTGGCCTATAAACAAAACTTGTTCTTGTCTGTGATCAGCTATTTTACACCGTATAATTTTATTTCAAGTTGTGTTCCTCAGAACACCCCCCCCCCTGTGTTCTACAGATGATGTTAACCCACCCCATCTCTTAATTGTTGAACGACCCCTACATTCTTCTTCTTTTTTGTGTCTATGGCATAGATATTTTGTCTATGGTCTATGGAATTGCCCTAAGGGGCTGTCCATATATTACGTAACGCAAATTGTACAAGAATTTATACACTTCATACCCCGGTTCTTGCGTTAAGGCCTATCCAGAGGCTCGCATAAGCATAGTACATAACTTATTCATAGAATTTTGGTTCAATTTGCGTTACGTAAGGGGCTGTCCATAAAGTATGTCAAAGACCAAAATTTATACACTTTATACGCGTTTTTAAAGACTGTAGAGATTTCATATTTTGACTACCCCCCTAACACCCCCCCCCCCTATTTGGGGGGGTAGCCAAAATATGAAATCCCTACAGGCTTTAATAACGCGAGAAACTGGGTATGAAGTTTATGAATTTTGGTCAATTTGCCTGACATACTTTATAGACAGCCCCTAATATATAGGAGCGCCCACAGAACACTATGGGAGCGCCTATGTGCAGCTTTTTATGCAACGTTTTGATAAACTGCGCATGCGCACGCGCATGCTTTGACCGTTTTTCAATATGTTATATTAAATAAAAAACATTTTTTTACAAAAAAAAAACACCAAATAGACGCCAAACTAAAGTTAACGTAAACCAAGGCCCCCTGCATTTAGGCGCTTGTTAACATATTGGATACACTGATTTTTAATAAATCCCGCCATTACAGATATCTATATAGAGTCTCGCACGTTAGCCAATGCCTGTCTAATAGATGGCAGCAGTAAACAAATAAGTTAGTATTTCCATTATTGAATTAGGGGAGAGTAGGCCAACAAGAGACATAATTATGATGGGTTTTTAAAAGGTTTTTAAAAATAATGTAGGGTAACAGCGTGTTTTTTCGTGTAAATAAAAAAAAAATTATTGACTGTTCAAATTTATAGTTGCACCCAAAACCCAGCATAAAAAAGTTTAGCAGCAATTTTGTTAATATTATCGAATGTGTATGCGTCATGAT
Organism: Brachypterus glaber; assembly: GCA_958510825.1. Taxonomy (NCBI): domain Eukaryota; kingdom Metazoa; phylum Arthropoda; class Insecta; order Coleoptera; family Kateretidae; genus Brachypterus; species Brachypterus glaber. Next base: position 9,362 of record CAUEHQ010000571.1, read on the forward strand.
AGCTTTGCTTTTTCACATGTATATGATATTATTTCGCATGCGTATGAAATATGACACTTTCTTACTCTCTAAATAGTGTAAAATTTTACGTTTTCATAGGTGGTCGTAGGAAAACATTTTTTTTTATCGATATTGCATAGAAATAAAAAAGAATGAACCTTTATATTTTTAATTAGTATTTTTGAATTTGCACTAACTTATTACTGGTTTTCAAACTGTATACAGTATACCCTTATTATAAGGGCCGGTAGGTATTACGTAACGCGCTTGGGGAGGGAGCAAGATGTAAAGTCATCTTGGGAGGGAGGGAAAGAGGGGGAGCGTATACCGCCAAGTCACAGCTTATAATTTTATATGGAAAAATATTAAACCTTTAACTGAAATTGGGACCAAAAATGCAAAAAAGTTAGGTAATACGTTAACGGATCATTAGCACTTTTACGTTAATTCGATATTTGAAATTGGTATTCGTTTAACCCTCTATTTACTTAAAATTTAACTTAATCTTATATTGAAATAAGTAAAATTAGAATTATATATTTTATTTCTATAACGTAATTAAAACAATATATGTGTATACACAGACTTATAAGTACTTTTAAATTAACTTAATATATTTTTATCCACGGCCGTGATTAATAGGTCTATTAATCATGGGTCTCTAAAAATAAACCATTTAAAATTTAAAACGGCCGTGGATAAAGTATAGTATTCTACTCGCGTATAATAGCTAATAATCATTCGGGTGTCGCCTGTCGGCTCGTGTTCCAAAATTCACCCTCATTGATTAATGGCAATCATTATACGCTGGTTGAATAATTATAATATCGACACTCCCATGCAACAAGGTTGTAACTCAAGTTAGACCTATTTTGAGTTATTCTCATAAGTAAATCCCTTGAAAAAAGACACACATGGTGGTACTACTCAGATTACTCCACAGGCCATTTTAACCAAAAGTTTACCTAAAAACACTAAAGCAAGAAATTCTAAACTTGAATATTATCAGAAACAAACAATAAATAAACAATAAATACTTATACAGTTTAATAGGGAATTTTATAAGCTTTCAAATGATGTATCACATGCCTTCCTTTTCCACTTCAATCATTTCCCACCCTTAAATAACAAAAAAATATATTTTAGAAATTTAGCTGTCATGAAAAATGACAATATATGAGTTACGGCTTTGTTGCTTGGGGGTATCGATATAATATACTAATTTTTAACCCTACAGTGCATATATGCATTATTATGTAGCACACAATCTGCATATCATTAAATCGTATATATTTCATATAATAAAACTGATATGTATCAGTTTTATTTATATAATTTTTATATATTAAACCGTAAGTGCTTATTCACAGGCTCACATAAGAACATAAAACATAACATAAAATTTTTAATTCTAAAAAATCATGCATTGTAGGGTTAACCAATCAACATTTTTTATAAATTTAATCGGTGCAATACGGTGTATATCATTTAAATATAATATAAATTTATCTGCCCAGAAACAGAGTACTTAACACTTTAACTGTCATGTGACGTGTTTTCGACGCACCACAGCCCCTCACTGTGCTCCTTGTGTGACAAAATGCAATACATGGCATATATTAAAAAATTTATTCCCAAGCTTTGTGTATGAATTTGTCACGCATCGTAATAAATAACGAATAAGCATTGTGTGACAAAAAGTCACTAGTTTTTTTTACATTATTTAGTGGCTCTTCTCTCTTGTTTTGCCATAAAGCATTAAATTTAAAAAATGACTAGTGTGAAATTGCAAAATTTCATAAAAATCGCTTGGCAGTTAAAGTGTTAAAGGTTATTTATGCAAAAATTAACGAAGTTAACATGAAATTAAGTAATTTTGCCCATGCTTGGGATAATTAATGAACTAACCACTGTAAAAATAAACTGAATATTAATTAAATATTAATAAAAAGTTAAAAATGGATAGGAAATCGTTTGGACTTATTATTAGTTATGATCCTATACAATTGTACTTTAGTTTTTGTTAAAAACACTATAGGTTTTAAGTCACGTACTTTAGTACCTATTTAAGACATAAAATGTTGCGTGTTTTTAACAAAAAATAAAGTACAATGGTAAAGGATAATAACTTCCGATTTCCTATCTATTTGTAACTGAACTTTAGTTTCCTTTTTACGGTGTATTCCACAGTCACCGCCTTTACTCTGTTTCTTGTGTGGAAAGTAAAGTCACCCAACTAAATGCACCTTTCGTAAGTGTAATAAAAGTGCTAATGGACAATATAAAAATTCCGCATCCGGAAAATTCGATTGGTTCTTGCGCTTTCATCATCATTAAAACCATATCTTTCCTAAATTTAGTAGACGCTTCGATCCACTCACAGTCGTATATAGCGTAGTGGATTTTTGAGCTGTACCATTTAATCTCAGTACCCATGAAGCAATAGCACAACAGTTGGCTCATAAAACACATCAGTGTTAGGTAGATTTTAATTACTTCGTTCATACCAGGGGCCATGGTTTGTAGCCGAAATAATTGAAAACCCATTATGATACTTGACAAAGAAAATTGAGTAAAAGCTATTTCGTTCAAGTATTTTTGGCCAATCCTGTAGCATCTATAAAAAATAAGTTACACTGTAAAAAGTAAACTGAATAATCAGTTACAAATTTTAATTATATGTCAGTTTTAGTAAAATATATAAAATATAAAACCTGGAAAGTATAAATGCAGAAAAAATGGGTAGCTGATTTTTTCACCAAAACTATACAATAATTTATGACACCAGATTTGGATTCAGAAGAAAAATTTTGATAAGAAAACACGTTTTGAGCGTCAAAAAGTAGCAGGTATAAGATATTATAAAAAAAGCAAAAAAAGTCTTATAAAAGAACCCTTTCTGCAACATTTTTAAAATGGTTCCCTTCTGATTTTGATGTTAAATTTGGTACCGTTGCGTTTGCCTATCACTACTCTTTCAAAAATATATAAATCTTACATTCCATCCATAATGACAAAAAGGGGCTATTTTACCGGGTCTCCTTTGACTAAACCCAGTTCTACATAAGAAGGATCCTTCCTAGGAAGCGACGCACTTTTAGTCGAGAGCTGGTGAACATTTTTATTTAATTATTTGTTCCCGGCTATATTTTTACTATTTTTTAAAGTACATTCAGATTAAGCTATTTTCAAATTGCTCGACTCCGGATCCGGTTCCTTTAGGTGCTAGAAGCTCCAAAAGCTATTGTAATGAGCTACCAAAAAAATCTATTCTTAACTTGCCGAGTAATTTCATTTAATACATTCAGATTAAGCTATTTTCATAGTTATATACAATAATTCTCGGGCCAAGGCGTAAGAACAGTCTTTAAAAGGTGCCTTTGAATTATGTGATACTTATTTTTTTTTTAAATGAGAATTTATAAGATGACATTTTGATTAAATGAAAATTATTTCGAGTTTTTAGTGTTGACATATGTTGACATGTATTTTTCAAGGAATATTACAACCTAACCTGTGGTTTAACTTAAAAATTGCGAATAACATGAAAAATTAAGTATTATTACAGTTTTTTGTAAATTTGCTTATATGAGAGTATAATTCAGTATTTCCTCACAAAGACCTTTTAACTGATTTAAATTTACTATCACTTTTTACAGTGTAGATTTTAGGTCGGTCACAATAATTTCTCTTTAGGAAAAAGTCTAAATTGAAAAAGAAGGAGCAAAAACTGCAATTTTATAGATATATTTTTCAGATCTAGTGTAAAGTTTTATCAAGGTCTCCTAGGATCCTTATTTTGACTTTTTCATTAAAAAATTCCCTGAATTTCCCTCTTAAAAATTACCTTATTATGTCAATATGATGCCTGATACAATATCTAAGCTTATCTTCCATAACTCTATTCAAAACATCTTGGTTTACATTTTCATCTCCAAAATCTCTTGTAATTATTTCCAAAGAGTACTCTTTTATATATTTCAAATTATCACATAACAACCTACATTGAAAAGACAACAGAAATAGATATATAGCAGAAGTAACATCTATAGAACAGACACATAGTGCGAACCAATAGGCAGCTTCCAACTCCAAAATTGAAGCTATTACAAAACTTTTTGTGGAGTTGATCGTAAAAGGAAAATGAGCATCATAAACCAATTTATTTTCTGTTTGGACTAATAACTGCAGCAGAAACATGGTTATACACAGAACTACCATAACATAAAAAGTTATACAAACAAATAAAGAAAGTTTTATGTAATAAATTAGTAATTCTTTTTGTCTGGGACTTCTCGGTTGGAACTTTGGATTCAGCGTGAAATAACTGATACCTTTTTCCATGATTTCAATATTTCTCGTGAAAAGCAGGGCTTTTGTTATGGTTTGAAAAAAGTAAATGGAGGAGTAACTGCCCGAAATATCTTGAATTGTTCGACAATCAAAAATAATAAAAGCCACTTGTGTGTAATTCATTCCAACAAAATGAAGCAATTTCATAAAAATACAGTAAAAATGATAAATTTTCGATTTTTTTTCCAACTTCCATAGTCCCAAAAATATCAACACTTGTTTTTGGATTATAAATGCGTCAGAAATGTTCACATCTTCGTATTTTAAATTAGAATTGAAAAAATACTTTTTTAGTAGGCTTACAAAAATCGACATTTTTTAATGAATTGTATGACCAAATGATTCTTTTTTCGTAAAGAATAAAACGGGCTTACGTGCTTTGTATTCTTTGGTATACTTTCCACTCAACTACAGCAACATAAAAGCAGGGTCATGTTTTAATGTGTTCTATGTACAGGGTGTAACAAAAAAGGTGGGCTAGCTATACATTACCAAGAAACGCATGTAGCTATAAACTATCTCTTGCCGCTCGAGCGCGCTCTTTCGCAGCCAGTATGTTTAATGTATATTCTTTTATTTTACATGTTATTAAGAAAATCTGACCTTTAGTTCCCTTTTTTTTTCATATTGGGAAATATTTTTTTAGTTTTTACCTTTATTTTAAACGAAAAATTTAGTTTTTTATTACGAGAACAAAACCTTATGTAAAGTTTTTTTATTTCAAAGACAAAATTAAAATTTTATTGTTTTTGACTTTTTGACATAAAACTCAAAAAACCAGCTGTCAGATCAAGTGGGGTCAATGAAAGCTTTTGATAAGAAAGATGAAATTTACATCGTACTAAAAATTCAGAATTTTTGATCTAAATCCAGTTTCCATAAGAAACGTGCCTGTCTGTTTGAAGTCGATATCTCAACTCGTTCAAAAGTTGAGGGTCGGCTATGCATTTTACCGGACAAATGCCTGTAATTTCTAAACTAATCCTTTTTAGGTACATGCATATTTATTAGAGTGCCCAGGTCTAAAATCAACCTTTAATTTTTTAAAATATATTTGGAGGTCGCTCCCGGCGTTTTTTTGAAAGAAAAAACATGTTAAATCTTTTTATTATTATTTAAATATAAGATTTTTAAAATAAATAAATTAAGGGTAAATTAAGGGTTGGGCCCTACACTTTTTTTTCAAAAAAAAAATATGAATTTAATGTGTTTCATTACATAGTATAACATATTACAGGGCATTTTGAAAACACTTT
>CAUEHQ010000572.1:0-21148 GCA_958510825.1 Brachypterus glaber
GGTTCTATAAACGTCCAATATCAAAGTTTTTATATCCTCAAAAAATTAAAAACCCTTCACATGATTTTCTATTTAATAAAGTGCCGGGCGAGACCTCTAAATATTTATAAAAAATCTAAAAAAAATCAGGGTTGTTTTTTCACCTAAAGGAACTATTTTGAGAGGTAGGACCCAAACAATCCATATGTCCTGGGCAGCCTAGTGTACATTAATTGCAATTTACATTTATTATTTGACTGGACTACTAGTATACTTTCTTCTCTTCAAGGTCGGTCGAAAGTAAAAATATGAAAAAAGCTCGTAGGTAATAAAAAACTTCTCACATTAAAAGTGATACCCCCTCATTTCGCACTTCCAATTTTAAGTCAAAATTATTTAGATACATTTGTGATATTGAACCGTATACGGTGTCGGAATATTTAAATGCTTAAAAATCCGTCTGAAATTTTACACGAGAGAAGTATTAAGTTTAAGTTTTAATTCTGTAAAGAACCTGGCACACATATAGGGGGGTTCCTGGGCCTCAGTCAAACTGCCTCAAATTTTGATATTTTGTAATTTCGGAGGTACACATTAAATTAGGAAAATTGCAGCCAAATTAAATGACCAGTTTCGGAGAAAAACGCTTTTAAAAATCTAATTTTATGACAGATTTTTTGACGTATATTAAGGTTATTTTTTATTTACGTAAATATTAACTTGATTAGCCGTTTTAAGCTTATTATACTCTATTAATTAAAGAACAGGCAAGATAAATATTACATAAAAGGCTTTATTATCATTTACTTACATGTGGTTCTATAAAATTTTTAATACTTTGTGAAACTTCCGCATGCTGGCATTTTCCACGTGTTTGCTAATTATCTGCATATTTTCTGTTAGATTTTTGCTTGATTATGTTGAAACATGGTTTGGTACATCGACAAATATTTTATAATTATATATTTTAGATTTTTTTGACATACTTTTCCAAAAATACGTCTGAGGCTTGACAAAACGGCTAATTAAGTTAATATTTACTTAAATAAAAAATAACCTTAATATACGTCAAAAAATCTGTCATAAAATTAGATTTTTAAAAGCGTTTTTCTCCGAAACTGGTCATTTAATTTGGCTGCAATTTTCCTAATTTAATGTTTACCCCCGAAATTACAAAATATCAAAATTTGAGGCAGTTTGAGTGAGGCCCAGGAACCCCCCTATATGTGTGCCAATTTTTTATTCTGTTTAATGTTTTTTTTATATATATATGATTATTCTTCCTGATTTTTTCATATTGTGTATGTATATATTATACCTATGTATTTTTTATCAGACAATTAATAAACTTTCTATTCTTCTATACTATTCTTAGTTAAAACAACTGCATGAAAATAACATAGAAAAATGGGCCTTACTGAAGTAGGATCACATGCAAAACCTTTTTGCTACATCTTAAAGGGTTCCTAAGTTGTCAATAAAAAATCAAAAATTTTTAGCCTCTTATAGCTATGACCTGTTTTTGGAAAAATGTTTATACATTCTTTAAACGTTTTTTCCTATTTTTCTTATGTAAATCATCACTTAAAAGAATCATAAAAAATATCCTGTATGCACAAAATTAGGAGCTAAGATCGTTTTCTTAGAAAATGCTAAATAGCCAATACAGGGACAAAAATGACAGTAGAGGCAATGCACAGTGGTTCCAGAGAAAAAAAATGACAGAAGTCTGCTTTTTTGCACCGCTGATTACGAAAAAAATAGTGAAAAAATTGAAAACAAAAATTTGCGACATAAGGGTGGTTCAAAATTTTTGAAAAATCACTAATTTAGCTGAAATTTGGTATAAAGACTTCTTTTGTTATTATTAATATGGACCAATACTTGATAACGTAAAATTTAAAATGGCGGAATAAATATGGCCGATTTATTAATAAAATGTTGTCAAAATTAAAAAAATTTCGGCAAAAAACAAAAAATTATTAAAACTTCAGCCCATTTTTTTATGGATTATTTTCCATATATGTACTAGTAATTACTATGCAAAAAACAGATTTTGTCACTTTTTTTTTCTGGGGCCAAATTTTTATTACGGTTTTTCTTCTTTAAATATTAAAAATAAATTATATTTGGAATTAAACAGCTTTTATTCGTAAATCTGAAAATATTTTAGGCTAATTTTGTTTAATATGTGAATAGAATAGAAAAATATCTCATATTTTTAATATTTTTTTTCAAAACTATAAAAAACGGGCAGGTAAAAAATCATGAATTTTTTATAGTAATTACTAGTACATATAAGAAAAATAATCCATAAAAAATGGTCTGCAGTTCTCATAATGTTTTGTTTTATGGCACATTTTCGTTAATTTTGACAAAATTTAAAAAACAAATAGAACATATTGATTCCGCCATTTTTAATTTTAGGTTTTCAGGTATTGGTCCGTATTAATAATACCAAAAGAAGTCTTTACTCCAAATTTCAGCAAAAATCGGACATTTTTCAAAAATTTGGAATCACCCTAATGACGATTTCTTTTTCAATTTTTTCACTACTTTTTTCAAGAAAAAAAAATAATACTTTTGTCACTTTCTTTTTCTCTGGGACCACTGTGCAATGGACCCCTCCGAGAATCATAATGCAAAATAAAGAATAATCTAAAATTATAAGTAGGTAAGCCTTAATAAAATATTTCGAGAATTATTTTAAAATTGAAATAACTCCCCCCTCCGACAATAATTTAATGTTCGTAATGCTATTATAAGCGCGTACCGCGTAGTTAGGTAAATTGAGTGGCAGAGTCGAGAAAACAAACAATAGTTATTTATGGTACTAGTGGGTAAAGTAAGATATTGCCCATGAGAAAATTAACCTGCGAGGAGTCGGCCAAGCAGGTTAATTTTCGAGAGGGCAATATCGGTTTACCCATGAGTGCCTTACAAGGTTTTATCCAATAAATAGCTTAGGAATTCATTTCATTTTTATTAAAAATTTTAATCACATTTACAAGAAAATTATTTGAGAAGTGACAGTTGAGTGGGTAAAATAAATAATTATCCACTCAATAAAGTAAAAGCCACGCGGGGGTTATTATTGAGTTTATCTATTTAAAATAAAGCTGGTAATTGTCTTATTATCTGTATGTATTGGATAAAATAAATTATCGCGTCAACCTGAGGCTAGTATTATAGCTTTCAAGAATGCATTTTTCACATTCGAATGTGATAAAAAGTTGTAATATTATAATGTTTAATTATGTATGTGATAATTATAATTACCTGACATTTAAAATAAATTTTATATTATTAATTTATTTCCTTTTTGCATTAAACAGTCATATTAAATGCAGTTCAACGGAGTTCACTGGTTTTAATATCTTTTATTAAGTGGAAAACCTTGATTTTTTCAAAATCCGTTTCAGTTCTCCATATAAGTATACCAGACGAAATTTTTTTCAGCGATCCATATTCAGATAACATGCGTAACTGACTTATACCATTTTTTTTAATTTCAACCCATATAAATAAATGTTACCAATAATATACATTATAATGCATATATGAATTCTATTTATATAAAAAACCCGGATCAATTTTCTGACGCTGCTTGATCATGTATCTACACATTTCAAAATAAATAATATATAAACTAAAAAATATATACTTACTTACTTATTTGTAAAATTACAGAAAATAATAAAATTAATAACTAAAATTATAAAACTTATGACGAAAAACAATAAGGTACTTAATTTAATAGCAGTTGAATCTTTTGGCTGGCCCGAACCTTCATTTCTATATATTTTAGTTTTTGCGTGTATAATTACACTAGGCAACAAATCTCAACTTTTTTTGTTGCCCCGATCGGAAAGTAAATTTTTCTTACTAATTCGAGGGCGTAGAAACCGAATCTGACCTTAGAAAAATTTCAGCACCTAAAATTTTTGAGATATAAGTCCAGGAAATAATGACGTTTTTTTTCAAAATCTTAAAAAAGAATAGTAGGATTTTGAAAATTTTAGGGTATATTAAAAAAAATACGAGGAACTCAAAAATATATATGCCAAGGACCTACTGTCAGAGTAAGTACGCGAAAAAAAAATAAAAAACTTAAAATGAAAGTGCAGAGTTTACTTAATTGCTATTTTGTGGCAAAACTATCAAATCTGTATAAAATTTTTATAGAACTTAATTTGTAGATTATAAAATTCTCTACAAAAATATTTATACAAATATTTTTTTTATTTTGCTTAGTTTGTTCGTAAAAAGTAAATAAATGAAAAAGAAACAAAAATAAAGTACACAGTGTAAACTTTTTTCCCGAGCCCAAAAAATATATTTTTCTTATCAAAAGGCGCAGAATACAAATTTGACCTTAAAAAAATCCAGCACTTCTTATTTTTTAAATTTTAGTACAGTCAATTATGCCAATTTAAAAATAATTTATAAAACAAAATATTATGTATTTTTTATGTTGTTTTTTTAATGGTTCTACATCATAAAAATGTTACTTTATTAAATAAGAACCATATTACGTAACATATTTTTAGTTTATTTTTGACCCTCTAGTAATGATTTTTGACAATTTTTAGCATGAGTACGTGGCGATAAGCTTGTCCTCTTATGCACCCTTCTTCTTACCCTCCACCCCTACTTAGTTTTGTCACATTACCCATTTTTTTTTAATATTTTTTTATATAATATCCCTATTTATTCTACCTATGAATTTAAAGTTTCCATGTTTTAAGTTGGGTATTTATTAACTAATATTGAGTCGCCGAATCTAAATTTGTCCTTGGAATATTTTTATCTCCCATGATTTTAGAACAAAAGCTGGATAAAATAATGATTTTTTAACATTTTTATCTCATTTTTCTCAGAAAACTTAGGTAATAGAAATATTCTGAGGCCAGATTCGGTTTCAGCGACCCAAAATTAGTTAAAAAACATATGACTCCAATCGGGGCAAGAAACCGTGTTGCCTAGTGTTATTCAATTCCTTGGCTATTTTTATTATGTTATCACCAAATTTTGTAAAAAAAATGAACCGACTTCTGTCTCTAAAAAGTAAAAAATAAGTCGGTTTCAATTTTACCACTCCCTAAATTAAATACTAACAATTATTTTTGTTGTTAAATTGATTGCTGTGAAATTGGCACCGACTTATTTTTTATTTTTTACTTTTTAGAGACAGAAATCGGTTCATTTTTTTTGCGAAAAGTTTTTATTTTTACTTTTTAGAGACACAAAACTAGTAGATTTGTAATGTTATCTAAGCTAAATTATAGTTGTCCTTCCATATCGGCAGGCTGCTGGCGTCACAACTATTTTGGACCCCCACCCCCCCCTGTAACACTATTTTCCTATATTATTAACATGGGAGTAACAACAAAAAAAAAAAACAAAGTCACACTTCGAATTGATAACCTCCTCCTTTTTTGGAAGTCGGTTAAAAATGGTACGACTCCAGCGCGCTTACTTTCCCGCTAGAATGTACGGATAACTATTGAGATTTTGATAATATTTTTGTTATTTTGTTATTCCGAAAAACAGAAGCTGAAATAAAAGTTTCATATATAATTACACAAGAGGCTTAGAATTATGCTGGAAAATTCACTGTTTTCATGAAAATTTTCTGCCTGGAAATAATTATTCCAGATCCATGCCCCTGGAGTAATTATTTCCTTTGACAGCAAATTTGAATGAAAATGAATTTTTCCTGATAATTTGAAGAATCTGTGTAATTCACAAGATAATTATTATGTCAAACCAACTTTTATACTTTTTTCATCGCAAAATGATATAAATTGTTTTATTACTCATCTTAATATTTTTACAGGCACATTCTTTAATTTGTTTAATTTAATTCCACTCTAAATTGCTAAACTAAAACCCTTTTTGTCCATTTTTAAATTGTAAATTACGGTTCTGTCAATAGTTCAGTCATTTACTGACTAGCGAATTACCGCGCTAGGCTCGTTCACATTAATAATAATAATTATAAAGGTCTTTATTAAAAATCTATATATAAGTGTAACAAAATATCAAAAACGCAAAAGCGTTTGAAAACTTTTATATTTTAGACGAACATAATAGTGGAAATGGACTACACAGTTTTTGTCACACTTCCTTTGCCTTTCCTTACCTCTAGCAACTCTAGAACACTTCTGTGCATTCGCATGTATTATTAAACACGTTTGCGCATTCCTTACTGCGCATGACATATTTGTAGATGTTTGCCAGAACACTTTTAAGCATTCGTATGTATTATTAAACACTTTTGCGCATAAATATGTCCCACCAATCTTTACTGCGCATGACATATTTGTATATGTTTGCCAGAAAACTTTTATGCATTCGTATGTATTATTAAAAACTTTTGCGTATAAATATGTTCCACCAATCCTTACTGCGCATGACATATTTGTTTGCCAGAACACTTTTAAGCATTCGTATGTATTATTAAACACTTTTGCGCATAAATATGTTTCACCAATCCCTACTGCGCATGACATATTTGTATATGTTTGCTAGAACACTTTTAAGCATTCGTATGTATTATTAAACACTTTTGCGCATAAAAATGTTCCACCAATCCTAACTGCGCATGACATATTTGTATATGTTTGCCAGAATACTTTTAGGCATTCGTATGTATTATTAAACACTTTTGCGCATAAATATGTTCCACCAATCCCTACGCTATTTTCGGGTAAAGTTTTTCGATGTTATCTTCAAATCTAAGCGGATAAGGTGTAATTTTGACCTCAAATTCGGAGTCAGCTTCTCAAAATACATAGGAGTACAGTGGTCTCAGAAAAAATTCCGGACGATTTTTTCTTTTTGTGTGGCTGTGTTATAACTAGATATATATTTATATTTAATTATTAATTAGTTTTAGATATGAAATTTTGTTGTAAACAAGAAATACTGAAAAAAAAAATACTACAGCTATTCTCACTAGAATTTTCTACAGTACAGATTCTCGATTTAACTGTAATATGATTGGAGAGAAATAAACACGTGGTCAGAAATATTGTTAAATTATTGGTTGACAAAAACGTTGAAAAATAATCCCAACTAAAGATTGAGATTTTCCCACTTTTTTACTGAGATTTTCCCAAATATTTCTCAAACTTTTTACATGGCAGCGAAAAGTTAATGAACAAGAAAAAATTAACCAACTCCATAATTTTCTCAAATGTAGAGTGGATTTTCCCAACTCCAGAGTGGTGGGGGCTCTTAAAGGGCAGTAAATGCTGAATTAATATGTAAAAGTATAAAATAACACGTGGACTAAAAAGTATAAAATAACACGTGGAGTAAACTTACACAAATTAGAGATACAAAAATAAAGTTAATTCTATTACCTTGCCACTATAGGTTATAAACATATTACTAGCACCATTTTGTGCTCTTATAACTGTTGTTTCATTTTTTTATAACTCTAGCAGTTATTAAAATAAACCCCAAATAAGTAATTTTAACGCGCCTTCGCCCGAATTGAAAAAAATACGCCCTTGTTTGATTTTTTCGCGTAATTTACTATAAACCTAGAAAAGACTAAAATCGTTAGACCCATTTAAAAAACAATAATTTTTGTTCATCAGTAAAGAGTAAAGAAAAAATAAGAAAACCCCCCTGAACAATCTCATAAAACGCTTAAGTTTAAGTTTAGGTTTTGATTTGTCAAACGGCATAGCCTGCAGGCCTCTGGATGGACAGACGGAAATTGAAAAATTGTGTTTTCGAAATGTACCTATATATAAAAAGTTTAAAGAACGGATAAATCAACATCTGGAAAAAAACGTTTTTAACTATTTCTTCTCTTCAAGTCGCTCGAAAAGCTCTTAAAATTCTTTATTTGACCATACATTTTTAATTTTTTCAATTTTTTTTTGAGGGTGTTAAAAAGGTGTTAAAAATAATCAAAAAAGTTCTTAAAAAAATCAAAAATTTTGTTTAATGATTGTTATGACACAAAGGTAAACTATACTTTTAAACTAATTTTAAATAAAATAAATGAAAATTTTAAATAAAACTCAAAGAAAATGGCATTTTCAACAAAAAAATTAAAAATTCAGCACATCTAAAAAATTCATTCTAAAGCTCTATTTTTGATTATAATTTTTAATTTTTTACGAGGGGCTGACCGCGAGGAAATCTTTTGTACAAGCCAAAGGAACTCAGGAGGAACTCTGGAGGATCTTCAAGGAACTCTGGAGGAACTCCGAAGGAACTCAGAGGAACTCTAAAGAACTCTTTGTAAAAAGGAACTCTTTTGTCCAAATTTCAGACGCGGTCAGGAACAATTATTATTTATTACCCATGCGGCTTAACGTTTGTATTTTCAAACTAGATGAGTCGTTGCAAACACCTTATCAAAACATCCTATATTTGAGAGCCAATTTTTTTTTGTAGTTTGGTAGAAACCGTCAGGGATAAAGTTGTTTTTCCGGAAGGTATTTTGGGGCGCCAATTTTTGCTTTGAAAGGGCGCCAAGTTTGGTAGAAACCGTCAGGGACAAAGCTTTTTTCCTGAATTGGGGCGCTTTTTTTTATGAAGGTATTTTTTTGGGGCGCCAACTCAACTACTTCTGTTTTTGTAGGGGCGCCAAGTTTGGTTGAAACCGTCAGGGACAAAGCTTTTTTTTATGAAGGTATTTTTTTGGGCGCCAACTACTTCTTTTTTTTTGTAGGGATGCCAAGTTTGGTTGAAACCGTCAGGGACAAAGCTTTTTTTTGAGGGTGCCTTATTGGCAGTAGTTCTTGAACAGCGGTAATTTCTACGGCGTATTTGCCAAAAATTACCCAGAGAGAACTCTTAAGGAACACAGGAAGAACTCCCAAGGAACTCCGGAGGAACTCCGGAGGAACTCCGAGGAACTCCAAAGGAACTCTGAGGAACTCTTTGCAAAAAGGAACTCTTTTGTACAAATTTCAGACCCGGTCAGCTCCTCGATTTTTTATACAGCCTGTTCCAGAACTCGCGTACCGAAATTTGAGGGTATATTAAAAACCCTCTGGAAAATATGAAAAAAATTTAAAAAAAAATCCATCTTCAATACTAATTAAAAAGAAAGCTATTTAATCTGACCAATCCTGTTGCTGGTGTTAAATTACCTAAAAATTAGTTTTTCCCTACTTATTAGTAACTATAGTTGCATTTTAATGGTTGGCTCGTGCATTGTTTAAGACTTTCAACTTTAGAATCTTTTTAGGTTATTATATTTTGACAAAACCGACAGAGGCTATCAAATATTCTATTTTTATAGGGTCACTCCATCCGGCGGTGGTTTTATGATACCCGTCTTAGACGGCAGCAACAAACTGCCGCTGCAACTCCATTCAGCGCGCTGAATGTAGTGTTTTTTTTATTAGAAACTCAGATCTTTTAATTGATTTACTGGCTATAAATTCTTAATACAAATTAATAAAATAAAAATACAATAACTGAATTTTATTTATTTATTTCAAAGTAATGAACATAGGAAAAATTTTTATCGGTGTTCCGAAAAGAGACATTCTAGCTAGAATGTAATTTTAAGATTGGTGCAGAGGGCAAGGAAATTTGGAAGTTTAAACGCAAACAGAAAAGTGGTTGGAGACACTTCGCGAAATGCAAAAACTGTTGATAATAAAGAAGCTGTCATTTAGACTTTTGAAGAATAATCTGGAACAAGCATTAGTATCGTGGCAAGAAATCTTGATATGTCTGTCCTGTGTTTAATGAACTCTAAAAGATGAAGAAACGCATTATTTTTAGCAAACTCGCGTTCAATGTATGAAGCATGCTAAAGAATATGTTCAAAATGACCTCCACTAACTTGAACACATAAAGCAGCTATTTTTAACAGACTTCTCCTGGCATTAATAATCATATTTGGAGTTACTGACTCAAGCGCTTCATGTATTCGGTCTCCTAGTTCTTCTACAGTGTCTGGCATATTTCTATACACTAAATTTTTTACATGGCCCCATAAAAAGAAGTCCATTGGAGTGAGATCAGGGGATTTTCCTGTCCCCAAACATGAGAATTCCTTGAATTAAAAAAAACATCTCTTTGAAACCCAGACTCATCCGTAAAAAGAATGCTTTTTACAAAGTTTTCATTTTCTTGATGTTTCTGCAACAGCCATGTGCAAAATTCGACTCGTAAAGGTCCTCCGGTGTCAAGCATTGTACTCGAGTGTAATGAAAGGGTTGCATTTTTTCATCTTTTAGAATTCGTTGAACAGAGGTCTTAGACATATCAAGATTTCTAGCCACGATACTAAGGCTTGTTTCAGGTTCTTCTTCAAAAGCCTGAATGACAGCTTCTTCATTATCAACAGTTCTTGCAGTTCGCGGAGCACCTCCAATCTCTTTTTTGTTTGGAGTTAAATTTCCAGAATTTCTTGCCCTTTGCACCAATCTTAAAATAACATTTCTGCTAGGATGTTCTCTATTGGGAAAACGAATAGAATATTCTACAGATGTAGCTGAAGCACTCCGGCCACACTCGCCATATAAAATTAGCATTTCGCAATAATCTTCTGAAGTAAACATCTTGAAAGTTTTGATATTTTTTTATGACATTAATAAATATTTATGTCACATTAATCACCATGTCAAACTACAGAATATGTACCTGCAATAATTAAATTTGCTTCCATAGCTACAAATTCAACCTTTAAGGATAATTTATAATCAGCAACAGTATTGGTCCACTTAAAGCGTTCTTATTTTTGAATTGAACGAAGATGGATTTTTTTTGAAATTTTTTTCATATTTTCCAGAGGGTTTTTAATATACCCTCAAATTTCGGTACGCGAGTTCTGGAACAGGCTGTATGTGCTGAATTTTTAATTTTTTTGTTTTTGACCTTATAATTTTTACAGTCCCCTTTCCATTTGAAAGAATGTTCCCCCTTGCCCCTGCCTCCATTGTGTCCCATAAACATATCAAAAATACACAATTTTGTGCTCTCATTGAGCTCTTATATACTTATATTTAAAACTGTTTTTGATGTATTATTTAAATATTAAGGATTTTCATGATAAATGACACCCTGTATAAGCCTCAAATAAATTATAGATTTTAATTAATTAATAATTGATTATAAGGCTGACTAAATAAATCAAATAAAGAGTTGAAATAAGGGTTTTATTGAGATTTAAGAGCCAAAGGAAGGGTTGATTATAAGGGTTATTGAAATTTAAGGGTCAAATGATGATTGTAAAAATGACTAAATGGTAAGGAGCGGCGCACCGCGGCGTTTGGACATGTTAAAGGGCTGTTTTTTAATAGGCTGGGACGAAATTTTTTTTTTGGGAAAATCTAGGATGGCTAGTAAAAAAAAGTTGTAGTATGTTTAGAGAACCTGCAAAAATTAAGATTTTTAAAAATATTTTGAGCCGAGGCCCCTTTGGCTTTTAAGTTTTTATTTTCCAGTTTTATTTTTTTAAGTATATAAAAAAACTAATGTGGAACATTTTAAGAATGCGAAATTTATAAAATATAATAAAGGAATATTGGTAATTTTTTTCACCACAATACAAAATATAGGGTTTTTTCTAGGGGCTGAAAATGTTAAAAAATACCCTTTGAGATAATATAGGTCGAAAAAACTGTTACCCAGGACCTATACCACTAGGTCAAAAATATTTTTTAGAATTCCTTAATAAATATATTTTCAAGTTTCATAGTTATTTTTCTTTGTTGTCTGTACAGGGTGTTTAAAATTTAAATATTTTATATGACTATTCTAAAAGAGTCACGGTTTTAAAATCTAACAAAAACTAATATAAAATATTTTCAGAATAGCACCACAAAAATTAAAAATATATAAGCCCTATAGGGCCTAGGCCCTAGGACTCTTTAAATAATTTTTGATATAATATCAGGTTTTTGTAGTTAGTTTATAAAAAACTAAGTATAAAAACATTCAAAAACAGTCCCTAAGGCCCTAGGGTATATATATAATTATTTTTCAATATTAATATTATTTTAGTTTATGAGTTAAAAGTTTAAAAGTTTCAGTAACATCACATAAAAATTAAAAATGTGCTTAGCAGGTTAGTAGGGTCTTTAGGGCATATGTCCCCTTTAAATATTTTTTTGTATATAACTTAATTTTTGTCCGATGTTAGAAGAGTGACGCTTTCAGAATAGTCACAACAAATATTTAAGTAAAATAGCTATGGACCTTTAAAATAAGTTTATTAAGGAATTATAAAAAATATTTTTGGCCTAGCGGTATAGGTTCTAGGTACCAGTTTTTTTGACCTATATTATTTAACATTTTCATCCCCTAGAAAAAATATTTTTTATAGGGGTGAAAAAATTTACCAATATTCCTTTATTATATTTTATTAATTTTCCATTCTTAAAATGGGTAATTTTTTTACATTTTCAGGCCCTACAAAAGTCCCTATATTTTGTATAGGGATAAAAAAAATTATGAAAGTTCCTTTATTATCCTAAATTACTTTCCCATTCTAAAAATTTCCATTATAATTGTTTTTGTGTATATAAAAACTTAAAAGCCAAAGCGGACCGGTTCAAATTTTTTTTTAATCTCAATTTTTACAGGTGAGTTGCTCTAAACATACTACAACTTTTTTTTACTAGCCATCCTGGATATTCCCAAAAAAAATTTTTTTGGCCCAGCCTACTGTTTTTCTTTACAATAAAAGGCTAGGACTTTTTGGCTGCAAATTTAACAGGGGCTGCCTAGCCCATATCTTTTATTTGTAAAAAATGAATTGACGTCAGTATTAAGTCATAAGCTATTTGCATGTAATTTAAAAAATATATTTGAATTGCATTAATTGTCTAAGTTATTTAAGGGGACACAGACTTTTCTAATATTTTAAACCATAGAAATTAAAAAGTAAACAAAAGTAATAAATATTTAATAAATAACACAGCCACGCAAAATAAAAAAAAGGTCAAGAACTCTTTTGGAGACCATTGTATTCCTATGTATTTTGAGGCCATACAAAAAAAATTCAAGAATTTTTTTGTAGACTTGTATTCCTTTGTAATTTGAGGCCCTAAATCCGAATATAAGGTCAAAATAGCACCTCATCCAATTCGTTTTGGAGATCTCAAAAAACCTTATTTTTTACTTAAAAATTAAAGAGGTTCTTTCGAAAACTAATCGGGTGAGT
This sequence comes from Brachypterus glaber, assembly GCA_958510825.1. Taxonomy (NCBI): domain Eukaryota; kingdom Metazoa; phylum Arthropoda; class Insecta; order Coleoptera; family Kateretidae; genus Brachypterus; species Brachypterus glaber. The sequence goes on from CAUEHQ010000572.1 coordinate 13,133, forward strand.
TGCTATTTTGACCTCAAATTGGAATTCAGGGCCTAAAATTACATAGGAATCTAATGATCTCCAAAAGAGTTCTTGACATTTTTTTCATTTTGTGTGGTTGTGTATATTTATAAAATTTGGGTGATGTCTTAGCATTATTAACTTACTATTTGGTTTTGACTAATTATAATTATTTATAATTATTTGTAAACAAAATTTGGTATATAATTAAAACCCCTAAAGTAAATGAGGCACCTCATATTACTTTTTTAACTTATAAAGTCAGCAATATATTTTAAAATAATATCTTGTAATTAATATTTAAATCACGGCAATTACGAAATAATTGATTATGTAGTTTGCTTGTATTTTTATCATTTAATTTTTACCTAATTAATACGCGTCTCGCACTATTATTTTGAACTTTTGTTTTACACGCGTTGGTTCGACATAGGTCCTTGATGGGTCTGCGAAACGGTAAAGGAGGGCCCACAAAATGGTATTTTTGGGCAGTGTGAAGCTGTAATCTCGCATTAGGCACAAACGAAAAATATTTGTTTATCGAAACGAAGACCTTATATGGACGGGTGTGAGTCGAGATATAAAAATTTCGAGTTGAGATATGAAAATTTCCCCAAAAGTGACCATAATCTCGCATTTTTATTTTGAAAAGAAAAATACCTGGGTAGAATTTAAGGCCCCACGGTCTTGGGCTCTCCCTGACGTTTTCGTTAAGCCCCCCCCCCCCGACGATTTTTAAGCCACCTGCCTATGCGCTTTTAACCTTATATAATAAAAAACTAGTGATCATGATGTCTGCAGACATCTAAGCAATTAAATATAAAATTGAAACTCATTCTAAAGTTATTTTAACCTTCAGATTACTATTTTTTTGCATGCGGCGCTGTAGATTATATACAGGGTGATCCATAACTGGCATGCCAAAATTTAAGAGGTGATTGTAGATCCAAAAATATAAAAAAAGTTCCTATAAAGGTTGGTCCGGAAATGAGCCCTAAGAGATCTAGGGCCCTTTAAAATTGTAATAAAAATAAGGTTTTTAATTAATAACTCGGGTACCGTTTAAGCTAGAGCGGCGAGCTTTTGCATGTATACTAGTATTAATAAGGGCAATAAGTTTATGTTAATTTATTTTTTTAATTTATCCAGAGGCGTGCCCAGACGGACAAAATATATGAGGCTTAAAACATTTTTGCCCCAAACTTTTCTATGTGTATGTTTTTTGGATTTGTTGTAAAAAATATAGATTTCTAGAGTAAAAATACATATAAAATATCATATAGTGTAACACTGTAGGAGCAACCGTTATCAAAAAAAATGCAATTAAGAGGAAGTAACATTTTGTGCCACCAAAAACGTTACTTTTTAAAAGGCTATTACTCCTTTAATATTAAATTTAGGTGTTTTGGTGTATAATACTTTTTTGCTCAGTTTTAAATGAAGAATCACCCTGCAGCATTAAAATTTTATTGGTGCTTTTTTTTGTTCCCCATTCAATACGTCATCTTCGAAGGGCCGTAGCTCCCTTAGGGCTCATTTCCGGACCAACCTTTATAGAAACTTTTTTTCATATTTTTGGATGAAGAATCACCTCTTAAATTTCGGTACGCGAGTTCTGGAACACCCTGTAGGTATGTTGTAATAAAAAATACAAGCGAGCCTCTGCTCCAGCCAAAATCTTTAGCCAAGTTTTTTTCTGGATTTGAATATAAAATGTTTTTTTTTTATCTGAGGTGTTTGTTAAATGAGTGACTTTAAATATTTTCAATTATATCGCCTGCGGCGCTAAACTGAATTATGCATAATGTGACACAATTTCAGTTAATATATTTTATAAAATAATTTTTAGATGCAAATTCTTATTTATCTGAAAAATGCCAAACGTTAAGATTTGTTGGTTCTAAAAGGGCCAAAAATGCCAAAAATGTTGAAAGGCTACACTAAATCAAACTAGCCACGTTAGGAGTTTAACAGAAATGTTTATTGAAAACACACGTCGGCGCTTGTCGCTAAAAGTCTACATTTATCTCACAAGCACTGACATTAGGTTATATAAATCTGAAAAAAAATAGTTCGTCGGTATAACTCAAAATACGGACATTGGCCCTTTTAGAACCAAGCCACAGATATATACCTAATTTAAAAATTTGGAAAAAAATAAACCAAGGAAATGGAATTAAAAACTTGTATGGTTAAAGTTTATAAAACATTAAAATATTGCAAATTAAAAAAAATGGTGATTGCGCTCATCTTGTACGAACCTGGAGACTGAGCCCCCCAAGGATTTTTTCTGTTTAGTCCACCCTTAAATTTTGAACTGCATAAGATATCAACTTGAAATTTAGAACACTCAACATAATCCAAATTATTTTTTGGTATGTATTTGATATTCTTAGGGGGCATAATGGAAAAATTATTTTTAAAAAATCAAAAAGAAGTTGAAGGAAAAGTCGGATTGATGTAATTTTTTTGAACAAATTAGTTTTACTTTAATGATACTACGAATTAAAAAAAAAACATTTTTTCTTTTAAATAATTTATAAAAAGCAGAAGGAAACAGTACAGTAACTTTGATCAGTAGAAATATTCTAAGCGATTCAACAATTCATTTATAAACAAAATAGTTAGAGTTACCTGGTATATTATTCGCTGTGAAAAGTATACTATGGAATGGGGAGCATTACAAATCTTCACGGCTTTTTTATTTATTGGATAAGTGTTAAGTAATAAAGTTTTATCTAAACAGATAATTATAGTTATAATTATTTAACAAATTAAATTATATCTACTAATCACTGGTCGAGGTTTTCCTTTACTCGCAAAAGCGGGGATTCCTCGTATTTTTTTAATATACCCTAGAATTTTCAAAATCCTACTCTTTTTTTAAAAGATTTTGAAAAAAAAAACCTCATTATTTCCTGGACTTACCAAAAAGTCCAAACCAAACCAAACAATTTTTTTTTTAGAAAAAGAAGGGAAATTTAAAAGCAATAAACTTAGTTATTTAAAGCAATAATATTTATATACAGGGTGATCAGTAACTACCATGCCAAAATTTAAGAGGTGATTCTACATCCAAAAATATGAAAAAAAGTTTTTATAAAGGTTGGTCCGGAAATGAGCCCTAAGGGAGTTACGGCCCTTCGAACATGACATATTGAATGGGAAACAAAAAAAGCTTCAATAAAATTTTAATGCCTCAATATCAAAAAGTTTAGGTGCTAGAATTTTTTTAAGGTCAGATTCGGATTCTTCGCCCTCGAATTAGTAAGAAAAATTTACTTTCCGATGGGGGCAAAAAAAAGTTGCGATTTGTTGCCTAGTGTTATTAGTTATTATATAAAAACTAACGTCACCATCCATTATATTTATAGAAAAAATTACAAAATTTTAAATAATGTTTGTCGAAATTTTGCTGATTTCTATTTACAGCATTTATTCGCTAATTATTATAATTTTGATTAAATTTTTCTTGTTTAATATATTATGTAGTGTGGTAGGTTACGCTCTTATTTTTGGGTTAGTAGGTCCTGAATAAAAAAAATAAGAAGAATAATTATGGCGTTCCACACAAAAAGGGTCTAAGGTAAAAAAAGTGAGGGGTAAACCTCTGAAAAAAAAAATCCACCTGAATTTCGTCTAGGAATTTTCTTCTGAAGGAAATCTTGACAAGATTACCTCGATAAATCTTGAAAATTGTCTAAAATAAGTTCACACGTTTAGTAAAGTTAAGATTTGCTTGAATTTCCTCGATTTCCTTAATATTTTCCCCGATTTGTACACCTGAATTCCTCTCCTGATTTTAAAAAATCGACCTTATGCACAATGTGACGTTAATTGTTGTTTTCCGTACGCCCCAGTTATTTAAAGTACTTTAGCAAGATTTTCTTACGTGATTCACGTATGTATAATTTAATACAATAATTACACTGCTCTACAAAAAAGATTTTTTTTTATTTGCCGTAGTCCTTTTAGTTGCGTCTAGCTATATTTAATGCGCTAGTTTCGGAACCTTTTTTCGTTTTTCTCGATTAGATCTTTTTTTTTTTGGATATAGTATACTAGTAGATATAGTAAAAAAAATTAAAGTCTATTCAATTTTTTGTTTTTCCGTGGATTGGTTCTCTATTATTGCGGCTCTAAGCCAAAAAAGCGGATTTTAAATATCTTTATTTGTTTTTTTAAAGGCTTCTAAATTCAAAAAATGAGTTTTTTTTTCGCATTTTTTCAATATATTTTGAAAATATTTTTATATAACTACTAAAGATACTCTAATTTTTATGCGCAATACTAACACATGTTAGGTTTATAAAAATTAAAAAGTTTTAGATTTATTCCAGTGACGGAGATTTCACGGGGGATTATCGAAAAAAAAAACTAAAATATTAAACTATTTTATTTATTTTTAGAAGAGCAACACAATAAATTAAGTGTATTATGAAAAAAAAAACAAAACGAAAAAATAAAAAATAAACTTTATCTCCTTGCTTTAAAACATTAAAATAACATTAAGTAAACATTAGATAATTTAAAATATTGTTGTTCTGCTTTCAATAACTCCTCGTAAAATCTTCGTTACTGAATTCAGTTTAAATTGAAAGTTTTTGCCCGATTTGTATATTTAGCTTTTTGATTTTTGGGGAATAGGGCTTTGGATCTGACTAAAATTGTTATCTAATTTGCTGTGACGTTTCGACGATGAATTTTCGTCGTTTTCGAACCTTTATTGGAAATAAAAAAGTATATATAAGTATAAAAAATTTGAAAAATTGATTTTATTTTTTAACTGTTATTTATTTGTTTAAATAATGTTTTGTTTATGTGAGTGTTTACTGTTAGTGACAATGACTAATCTTTGGCTTTAATTCTCTGTAAGTTCTTCTCTGTATTTTATTATTATTTATTTTAAGGTTAAGTTAAATGTTTAAACAATTGTATTTTTTTATACTTATATATACTTTTTTATTTCCAATAAAGGTTCGAAAACGACGAAAATCCATCGTCGAAACGTCACAGCAAATTAGATAACAATTTTAGTCAGATCCAAAGCCCTATTCCCCAAAAATCAAAAAGCTAAATTCAGTTAAAACTTTTTTTTATTTTTACAAACCTCACATGTCTGTTAGTGTTGCCTATAAAAATCAGAGCTATATCTTTAGTATTTATATAAAATTTTCATAACAATATAGCGAAAAAATGCGAAAAAATTTCATTTTTTGAATTTAGAATTAATAAAAAACAAACGATTAAAGATACTTATAATTTAAATCCGTTTTTTTTTCTTAGTCATATTAATAGAGAACCAGTCCACTCCAAGAAAAAAAATTAGACCTTAAATATTTTTTTTTACTACCACTATAGGTAAAGAACCACTATATCTTAAAAAAACGAGCTGATCGAGAAAATCGAAGCAAGGTTCCGAAAACAACGCATCAAATAGGTCTAGTAAATCAACTAAAATGGCGTGGACAAATTTTTGAGTGTAGATCAGTGTTATAATTAACTTTTACAATAATTGTAATTACTAAAATAATACTCATACAAGAAATAAATCAATTTAATTTCTATAGAAATTAAATTGATTTATTTTTTGTATAGCTATAGTGATACCTATAAATAGTAGTATAAATAATATACAATAAAAAAGTACATGTATTTTAAAAAGCTTTGATTATTTCTCTTTTATAAAATCGACCTTATACACAATGTAAATGTCCCTTTACACATAGAAGGTCTCAATTGTATACAAGTTCTCTCTGTTTTAAAATTTTCTTTTCTTTAATTTTGGTAATGCCAACCAGTTTTTATATGGTGTTTGAGTTCACTTAATCTTAATTTATTTTTGTTAAAGTATTTATGCTTACATGTAAAAATTATTATACTTTAATCAGCTTCACATCAAAGAAGTATTATACGTTTACTTTGGACAACAAAAAAAGGAAAAAAAAAATCCGAAATCAAAAAAAAAATACCAAAGTTCGTTACATACGTATACGGTGATCAGTAACTGGCATGCCAAAATTTAAGCGGCGATTCTACATCCAAAAATATGAAAAAAAGTTTTTATAAAGGTTTGTCCGGAAATCAGCCCTAAGGGAGCTACGGTCCTTCGAAGATTGACATATTGAATGGGGAACAAAAAACGCACCAATAAAAGTTTAATGCTGCAGGGTGATTTTTCATTTAAAACTAAGCAATTCAACCCCACAAAATCAACATTTTTGATCTTCAACCACAAATACACCGTAAACTACCCGACAATTAGAATATTAGGTCACACTTTAAACCATTCCAATAGTGTAAAATACTTGGGTATAAACATGGACAGTAAGGTCAATTTAACTTGCACACTCAAACAGTAAAATCGAAATGCGTAGCTAGAGGAATACATTTTAGGAATTTAACATACAAAAATCAAGGGATCAACATATAGTTTAATAGTTTAATATTTCCCAGTATGACCCAGATAACTGGGTATAGGGTTTGTCAAAATTAAGTTACAATAATTAAATAAACATAATACATACATAGTTTCAAAAATTTTCATTAAGATATCATCTAAAGAATAATACGCCTTAGAGGTAAGTAGCCCTTTAAGATGTATTTTAAAATTATTTGTAGAGTCCAAGTTACTTAATGTATCAGGTAATTTATTTACAATTTTGACTATCATAAAATACGGACTTTTTTCGAAAATGTGGTGCTGTGCTGAGGTAGATAACTTATTTGATGCCTAGTTTGCATTCCTCTATTTACTTCTGAGTTTCTAGTAAAGAGATGTTATTCGCATGCCAAAAAGTACAATATTATAAATATAAAGTGAATAAACTGTTAAAATATTAATTTGATAAAGTGTGGTTTGCAGTGTTCTCTAAAGATATGCTGGATATGGTTCTTACTATTTTTTTCTGCAATACAAACAATCTATCCATAGCAGAGGAGCTCCCCAGATAATAATATTGTATTCTAGTCTACTTCTAATATAGGCATTATAATAGAGAAGTAACGTGCTTCTATTAACAAGTATTTTTTAGGTTCCAGATAACAAAATGAGCTGTTCGAATTTTGGAAGCTATTTCATTGATGTGCGGTTCCCAGGTTAAAATGTTACACCTAAAAATTTTATTTCGTTGGTCACCTGGAGTGATTTATTTTCTACTCGCACAAGTATGCTTTTTTTATCATTTTCTTTATTGTGGCAACTACCAATTTGAATTATAGAAGTTTTACCTGCATTTAAAATCAGGCTTTTTCGTCGGACCAATTTTTCATTAGACTTGCTGCAGTATTTGCAGTATTGACAAAGCTCTCAAATTCAGAGTGGACAACTGTAAAAGAAGAGTCATCTGCGAACTGGCACAATATTTTCTAGATTTTCGTTATTTTTTATAAAGTTGTTTAAGTCATTACTAAAAATTAGAAAAAGGAATGGAGATAAAACCCCCCCTTGGGGTACGCCGTACTTTATAACAGAAAGGTTCGCTTTAAATTTTTTATTGACTATATTGTTTTTTTCACCCTTTAGTTCTATAAATTGCAGACGATCCTTTAGGTACGATACAAACCACTCTAGGGTAACACCTGTTACGCATATGATTCAAGGGTTGAAATAAGTTCGGGGTGATCTATGACGTCGAAAGCTTTTGTCATGTCCAAAACTTATTTCGGCACACTTGAGTTTTACTTTCAACTGCACTGAAAAAGTTGTTGACCATTTCAAATAGGGCAGTGGTTGTGTTTTTCTTTTTGCAAAAACCGTGATTCGGATGAGACAGCAGATCATATTTTACAAAGTAATTTTCGATCTATGTCTATGAGTTTAGCAAATACAGACAGGTTTGAAATATTTCTGTAATTATTAATATCGCTTTTCTCGCCCTTTTTGTAGATTGGGGTACATCGCACATTTTTAGTGCTGTGGATATTGGCCGTTTCAAACGATTTATTTATGATATTAACTGACGGTTTAGTTATATAATCTATAATTGGTTTGATAATGTAACAGGGTATATCATC
>CAUEHQ010000573.1:0-72026 GCA_958510825.1 Brachypterus glaber
CAAGATTCCTGGCTAAATGCACTGTTCAATGAAGTAAGTATTCTTAATATTATTTAGAAAATTAACTTAAATATAATAATTCTAAATGGGTCCAATATTAAATTTAAAAGGGAGTGACTCACAAGGTGACTCAGGGATACTTAAACAAGTGTTCCTACTGGGAGCACTCTCTGGGAACTTCCCAGATAGCCAATCTTTCATAGTTTGCCATCATGTTGCCAGAATTGTACCGGAGTCATCTTAGCAACAAACAGGCCAGCAACAAAATTTCGGCCGGTCCGGCCGACTAGTCACGTTAGCAACAAAAGTTAACAACAACGTTTTGGTCGGTCCCAAATTTGTTGTTGGCCGGTTTGTTGCCAACGTGACTAGATCGGCCGGTCGGCCGAAATTTTGTTGCTATGTTTTAAACTCGAGAACGACTGATACTGGACCGTCCGAAACTTGTTGTTGGCCGGTTTGTTGCCAACGTGACTAGATCGGCCGGTCGGCCGAAATTTTGTTGCTATGTTTTAAACTCGAGAACGACTGATACTGGACCGTCCGAAACTTGTTGTTGGCCGGTTTGTTGCCAACGTGACTAGATCGGCCGGTCGGCCGAAATTTTGTGGCTATGTTTTAAACTCGAGAACGACTGATACTGGACCGTCCGAAACTTGTTGTTGGCCGGTTTGTTGCCAACGTGATTAGATCGGCCGGACCGCTGAGTTACGGGGTATCCAAGTATTACGTAACGTTCTTCGATAAAGGATGTATCTAACAATTTAGGGGTCATCCTGGTATTACGTAACAGTGTCTAGGCGAGGTCTGCCGACTTAAGGGGTATCCAAGTATTACGTAACGCTCTTCTATAAAGGGTGTATCTAATAATTTAGGGGTCATCCTGGTATTACGTAACGCTCTTCGATGAAGGGTGTATCTAACAATTTAGGGGGTCATCCAGTTATTACGTAACAGTATCTAGGCGAGGTCTGCTGACATAAGAGGTATCCAAGTATTATGTAACGCTCTTCGATGAAGGGTGTGTCTAACAATTTAGGGGTCATCCAGGTATTACGTAACCGTCTCGAGGCGAGGTCTGCTGACTTAAGGGGTATCCAAGTATTATGTAACGCTCTTCGATGGGGGGTGTATCTAACAGTTTAGGGGGTCATCCAGTTATTACGTAACAGTATCTAGGCGAGGTCTGCTGACATAAGGGGTAACCAAGTATTATGTAACGCTCTTCGATGAAGGGTGTGTCTAACAATTTAGGGGTCATCCAGGTATTACGTAACCGTCTCGAGGCGAGGTTGTTGACTTAAGGGGTATCCAATTATTACGTAACGCTCTTCGATGAAGGAGGTATCTAACAATTTAGGGGTCATCCTGGTATTACGTAACAGTCTATAGGCGAGGTCTGCTGACTTAAGGGGTATCCAAGTATTACGTAAGGCTCTTCGATGAAGGGTGTATCTAACAGTTTAGGGGATCATCCAGGTATTACGTAACAGTCTCTAGGCGAGGTCTGCTGGCATAAGGGGTTTCCAAGTATTACGTAACGCTCTTCGATGAAGGGTGTATCTAACAATTTAGGGGTCATCCAGGTATTACGTAACAGTCTTGAGGCGAGGTCTGCTGACTAAAGGGGTATAAAATTATTAGGTAACGCTCTTCGATGAAGGATTTATCTAAAAATTTAGGGGTCATCTTAGTATTACGTAACAGTCTCTAGGCGAGGTCTGCTGACTTAAGGGGTATCCAATTATTACGCAACGCTCTTCGATAAAGGGTGTATCTAACAATTTAGGGGTCATCCAGGTATTACGTAACAGTCTAGAGGCGAGGTCTGCTGACTTAAGGGGGTATCCAATTATTACGTAACTCTCTTCGATGAAGGAGGTATCTAACAATTTAGGGGTCATCCTGGTATTACGTAACAGTCTATAGGCGAGGTCTGCTGACTTAAGGGGTATTCAAGTATTACGTAACGCTCTTCGATGAAGTGTGAATCTAACAGTTTAGGGGATCATCCAGGTAAAAACTATTGTATACTTATTTAAATAAATTGAATTGAATTGAATTGAATTGAACTACGTAGCAGTCTCTAGGCGAGGTCTGCTGCCTTAAGGGGTATCCAATTATTACCTAACGCTCTTCGAAAGAGGTGTATATAACAATTTAGGGGGTCATTCAGGTATTACGTAACAGTCTCTAGGCGAGGTCTGCTGACATAAGGGCTTTCCAAGTATTACGTAACGCTCTTCGATGAAGGGTGTATCTAACAATTTAGGGGTCATCCTGGTATACAATTATTACGTAACGCTATTCGATAAAGGGTGTATCTAACAATTTAGGGGTCATCCAGGTATTACGTAACAGTCTCAAGGCGAAGTCTCCTCTTAAGGGGTATCCAAGTTATACGTAACGCTCTACGATGAAGGGTGTATCTAAAAATTTAGGGGTCATCCAGGTATTACGCAACAGTCTCTATGCGAGGTCTGCTGACATAATGGGTATCCAAGTATTACGTAACGCTCTTCGATGAAGGGTGTATCTAACAATTTAGGGGTCATCCAGGTATAACGTAACAGTCTGGAGGCGAGGTCTGCTGACTTAAGGGGTATCCAATTATTACGTAACGCTCTTCGATAAAGGGTGTATCTAACAATTAAGGGGTCCTCCAGGTATTACGTAACAGTCTCGAGGCGAGGTCTGCTGACTTAAGGGGTATCCAATTATTACGTAACGCCTTTCGATGAAGGGTCTATCTAACAATTAAGGGATCATCTAAGTATTACGTAACAGTCTCTAGGCGAGGTCTGTTGACTTAAGGGGTATCCAAGAATTACCTAACGCTCTTCTACGAAGGGTGTATCTAATCGTTTAGGGGTCATCCAGGTATTACGTCACAGTCTCTAGGCGAGGTCTGCTTAGTTAAGAGGTATCCAGGTATTACGTAACGTTCTTCGCCAAGGGGTGTATCTAACTGTTCAGGGGTCATCCAGCTATTACGTAATAGTTTCTAGGCGAGGTCTGCTTATTTAAGGGGTATCCAAGTATTACGTAACACTGTTCGATAAAGAGTTAATCTAACAATTTGGGGTCATCCAGGTATTACGTAACAGTCCATAGGCCAGGTCTGCTGACTTAAGGGGTATCCAAGTATTACGTAACGCTCTTCGATGAAGGATGTATCTAACAATTTAGGGGTCATCCTGGTATTACGTAACAGTCTATAGGCGAGGTCTTCTGACTTAAGGGGTATCCAAGTATTACGTAACGCACTTCGATGAAGGGTGTAACTAACAATTTAGTGGGTCATCCAGGTATTACGTAACAGTCTCTAGGCGAGGTCTGCTGACTTAAGGGGTATCCAAGTATTTTGTAACGCTCTTCGATAAAGGGTGTATCTAACAATTTAGGGGTCATCCGGTTTTTACGTAACAGTCTCGAGGCGACTCTGCTGACTTAAGGGGTATAAAATTATTACGTAACGCTCTTCTATAAAGATGTATCTAACGATCTAACTATCGATTTTCTAGATCCCAGAAAGTCGACCAATGTCCAAAATGTTCTAGAAATAATAGACACATGTCTTGTGGACATAACAGTATGATTAGTTTGTAAAGGCCGGCTTTGCACATTTTTTTACAGGCGTCGAAAACCTAGAAAATCGCGTTTATTTTATTTAAAATCGATTTTCTAGATCCCAGAAAGTCGACCAATGTCCAAAATGTTCTAGAAATAATAGACACGTGTCTTGTGGACATAACAGTATGATTAGTTTGTAAAGGCCGGCTTTGCACATTTTTTTACAGGCGTCGAAAACCTAGTAAATCGCGTTTATTTTATTTAAAATCGATTTTCTAGATCCCAGAAAGTCGACCAGTGTCCAAAATGTTCTAGAAATGATAGACACGTGTCTTGTGGACATAACAGTATGATTAGTTTGTAAAGGCCGGCTTTGCACATTTTTTTACAGGCGTCGAAAACCTAGAAAATCGCGTTTATTTTATTTAAAATCGATTTTCTAGATCCCAGAAAGTCGACCAATGTCCAAAATGTTCTAGAAATAATAGACACGTGTCTTGTGGACATAACAGTATGATTAGTTTGTAAAGGCCGGCTTTGCACATTTTTTTACAGGCGTCGAAACCCTAGAAAATCGCGTTTATTTTATTTAAAATCGATTTTCTAGATCCCAGAAAGTCAACCAATGTCCAAAATGTTCTAAAAATGATAGACACGTGTCTTGTGGACATAACAGTATGATTAGTTTGTAAAGGCCGGCTTTGCACATTTTTTTACAGGCGTCGAAAACCTAGAAAATCGCGTTTATTTTATTTAAAATCGATTTTCTAGATCCCAGAAAGTCGACCAATGTCCAAAATGTTCTAGAAATAATAGACACGTGTCTTGTGGACATAACAGTATGATTAGTTTGAAAAGGCCGGCTTTGCACATTTTTTTACAGGCGTCGAAACCCTAGAAAATCGCGTTTATTTTATTTAAAATCGATTTTCTAGATCCCAGAAAGTCGACCAATGTCCAAAATGTTCTAAAAATGATAGACACGTGTCTTGTGGACATAACAGTATGATTATTTTGTAAAGGCCGGCTTTGCACATTTTTTTACAGGCGTCGAAAACCTAGAAAATCGCGTTTATTTTATTTAAAATCGATTTTCTAGATCCCAGAAAGTCGACCAATGTCCAAAATGTTCTAAAAATGATAGACACGTGTCTTGTGGACATAACAGTATGATTAGTTTGTAAAGGCCGGCTTTGCACATTTTTTTACAGGCGTCGAAAACCTAGAAAATCGCGTTTATTTTATTTAAAATCGATTTTCTAGATCCCAGAAAGTCGACCAATGTCCAAAATGTTCTAGAAATAATAGACACGTGTCTTGTGGACATAACAGTATGATTAGTTTGTAAAGGCCGGCTTTGCACATTTTTTTACAGGCGTCGAAACCCTAGAAAATCGCGTTTATTTTATTTAAAATCGATTTTCTAGATCCCAGAAAGTCGACCAATGTCCAAAATGTTCTAAAAATGATAGACACGTGTCTTGTGGACATAACAGTATGATTAGTTTGTAAAGGCCGGCTTTGCACATTTTTTTACAGGCGTCGAAAACCTAGAAAATCGCGTTTATTTTATTTAAAATCGATTTTCTAAATCCCAGAAAGTCGACCAATGTCCAAAATGTTCTAGAAATAATAGACACGTGTCTTGTGGACATAACAGTATGATTAGTTTGTAAAGGCCGGCTTTGCACATTTTTTTACAGGCGTCGAAACCCTAGAAAATCGCGTTTATTTTATTTAAAATCGATTTTCTAGATCCCAGAAAGTCGACCAATGTCCAAAATGTTCTAAAAATGATAGACACGTGTCTTGTGGACATAACAGTATGATTAGTTTGTAAAGGCCGGCTTTGCACATTTTTTTACAGGCGTCGAAAACCTAGAAAATCGCGTTTATTTTATTTAAAATCGATTTTCTAGATCCCAGAAAGTCGACCAATGTCCAAAATGTTCTAGAAATAATAGACACGTGTCTTGTGGACATAACAGTATGATTAGTTTGTAAAGGCCGGCTTTGCACATTTTTTTACAGGCGTCGAAAACCTAGAAAATCGCGTTTATTTTATTTAAAATCGATTTTCTAGATCCCAGAAAGTCGACCAGTGTCCAAAATGTTCTAGAAATGATAGACACGTGTCTTGTGGACATAACAGTATGATTAGTTTGTAAAGGCCGGCTTTGCACATTTTTTTACAGGCGTCGAAAACCTAGAAAATCGCGTTTATTTTATTTAAAATCGATTTTCTAGATCCCAGAAAGTCGACCAATGTCCAAAATGTTCTAGAAATAATAGACACGTGTCTTGTGGACATAACAGTATGATTAGTTTGAAAAGGCCGGCTTTGCACATTTTTTTACAGGCGTCGAAAACATAGAAAATAGCGTTTATTTTATTTAAAATCGATTTTCTAGATCCCAGAAAGTCGGCCAATGTCTCAAATGTTCTAAAAATGATAGACACGTGTCTTGTGGACATAACGGTATGATTAGTTTGTAAAGGCCGGCTTTGCACATTTTTTTACAGGCGTCGAAAACCTAGAAAATCGCGTTTATTTTATTTAAAATCGATTTTCTAGATCCCAGAAAGTCGACCAATGTCCAAAATGTTCTAGAAATAATAGACACGTGTCTTGTGGACATAACAGTATGATTAGTTTGTAAAGGCCGGCTTTGCACATTTTTTTACAGGCGTCGAAACCCTAGAAAATCGCGTTTATTTTATTTAAAATCGATTTTCTAGATCCCAGAAACTTGGCTAATGTCCAAAATGTACTAGAAATGATAGACACGTGTCTTGTGGACATAACAGTATGATTAGTTTGTAAAGGCCGGCTTTGCACATTTTTTTACAGGTGTCCAAAAAGTAGCAGACGGGAAAATCGACTAGCTTAAGATTTAAATTTCGCGCCAAACGTACCGGTCGAAATTATAGTCAATTTTTTGTGGTAACCCCGGTTAACAGGTATGTTAATTAACGAGTTAAAAAAGAAAGAAATACAAGTCCAAACTAAACGATTAGTGCATTACTTTTCTCTTACTATCAAGGAGTTAAAATCGTATTTTATTAATAATATTTTTGACATTAATATGTCGACAAATAATTTTTTTTATGGAATCTATAAAATTAAGAATAGTAGAAGTAGTAGTTTTGTGTCTAGGTATCCCCCTTAGGTAAGTGTCGGACACTTCGTGTACTTTAGCGGTAAATCGTTTTTTTTTCTGTCTATAGTACATTTAAGGTATAGTTATTTTTAAGCTTCCCGCTTGTAAACAATCTCGAAAATACCATAGCAACGTAAGATACGCATGCGTCGTAAGCGAAATGACTAGGCCCAATTTACACAACCGTAAAACTTGCTTGCTTGCTTTTCGTTCGCGAAACGAGCAAGATGTCTACGGCGGTTTTTAATTCGTTTAATTCGCGTTAGGTTCCAGCCATGGCTAGTGAATGTTAAAATATGTTTGTTATGGAAGTATAGATGTTATGTATTGATTTTAATTGGAATTTGAGCTTGGTGATTTGATTTGTATTGTCCACGTTTTTTATTTGAGGTTATGTTGAGAGAGATTTTTTAAACGATTATAATACAACCTACATAGGTTAGAAGTAAAAAGAGAAAACATAGGAATGGGACATCCCAGACCTGCATAATAGCAGATCCTATGTTTTAATTAGAAATTGGAATTTGAGATTGGTTGGTCGGATAGCCTTAGTAGCTAAGACCAGACTACAACGAGACTGATAACTTAATGTTAAAAATTGGTTCGGCAAAACTTAACTGGTCGACTATATTTTTAAAGGCAAATTAGGTGGCACATCAATCGCATACCGGGTAAATGGCGGGTAATTCAAATGCTTGTATTGTAGGTATTGCAGTATGAAAATTGAAAGGCTATGATTCGTTCAAAATAAAATTAATTACAAAAATCAAAAATACTATTTTATATAAAATATATAAAAGAAATATTTATTTAAATTTTCGTAATTAATTCTATTTTGACTGAAACGTAGACATTTTAAATTAATGAAATTATATATTATATATACAAAAAATAAAAATACATGTTTTTATAGGCTTTTTTTATTTATATTTATATTTTTTTTCGGTACATTTTAATAACAATAATATTGTAAAAAACTAATTTCAGTGCATGTCTAAAGTCCACTCCCTCTTTAACTTTTGAACGGCTTAATATATCATGATATCATATGATATATACTTTATGTTTAGGGGGCACAATGGTGGCAGGGGAGACATATTTTTTTAATGGAAATTGAAGTCGTGTGATACATTATCTTAGAACTTAGTAAATTCTCCATTCGCCCACATGTTTAGTAATTTCTTCGGACAATTTTTGGGCGTTTAAAATCGGTATCAGCATAAGCCTGTATATTAAAATGACGATTACATATTCTGTAATTTCTCATGGAGATACCAGAATATTTCAGTCCGAGTGCTTCTAGCCATAACATGCACCTAAAAATTATTTAATTTAAACAAAAACTCTAGTTATATTCCAACAGTGTTTAAGGCAAATTCATACCTAATAATAATTATTATTATGAATTATATAATAATTATTATATAATTATTTAACAATAATAGTATATTATTCAACGAGCGTATAATAATTAATATTAATCAGTGAGGGTGAAATTTTGGACACGAGCCGATAGGCGAGTGAAACAATCACCCGAATGATTAATAGATATTATACGCGAGTAGAATACTATACTTTATCCACGGCCGTTTTGGGTTTTAAACCGTTTATTTTTATAGACCCGTGATTAATAGGTCTATTAATCACGGCCGTGGATAAAATATTCTTATTGGGTGTCCCAAGACACAGCAATTGATCATATTTAAAAATTACTACATATGACATTCTGCAGGGCCGTAACCAGAAAAAAATCTAAGGGGGCTTAGTCCCCGGGTAAAAAAAAGAAAAAATACATTCATGAAAAAAGCTACCAAACTTGGCGCCCCTGTAAAAGAAAAATGGCGCTCCAAAAAAATACCAGGGGGGCTCTGCAAAAACGCTAGGGTGCCCATGCGAAAACGCCAGGGCAACCCTGGCCCCAAAAATTACTTTTACGAAAAAAAGCTTACCCCTGACGGTATCTACCGAACTTGGCGCCCCTACAGAAAAAATTGACTCCCCAAAAATTACCTTCAAGGAAATTAAAAAAGCTTTGTCCCTGACGGTTTCTAACAAGGGGGGGGCTTAGGTAATAAAAAAAAACATAGTTTTATATAGCTTTCAAAATATAAAGTGTATATGTACTACTTACTTGTCAGGATTACGTGGAAGGTAATGCATTTTTTGTACCTCAAGCTCACTGTAACCACATATTAAAATAAATAACTTTTTATTAAACAACTGGAGTTTTTCAATTTAAACTTAAAACACAACTTATAAACCACATCTGAAGAATGTCGAACATAAAATGCAATCATAATGAAACACAGGTTATCATATAGTACTTAACTAATCCTCTAATGCTTATTAAGGGATAGTTAGAATTGAAACAAATTAAAACTAATGTAAGAAATACGGGTTACAACAATGTCATGTCGGATTATAAACAAGGGCACGTGGTTAATCCGTTGTTGCCGACCTAATTCTACCTGTTTTTTCTTCGGTTTTAATAACATTTTCTTTTAAAACAAGAAACTACAAACAGATTTAATATAAACTATAGAATGATTTAAACACATTTTATTTGGATATTTGTATTTAAAATATATATTTTTTATTTTTCATCAAAAGAAATAAAATATTTCTAGTGAAATAAATTCAATCGTGACAACGCTGTACATAAACGCAAAATTTTCTAGTAGCGACATCTAGGCGTGCCTTTACGTGAAAAGAGAGAGTGAGCGTTATTCATCGAAGAACAAGCTTAAAAAGGATAGAAAATCGTGCTAAAACCGAACCAAAATTCCTATCTAAATAAACATCTCGTTTATCTCTGCTAAGACCATAAAACTGACTGGAAGAAGAAGAAGAAAACAATGGAATAAAAGCTATTTTATAAGCAAATTTTGTTTCTACAGGGATACAAAAGTGTTTTTAGCAATAGCTTTATCAATTCTCTTTTTTTTTCATCAAAACAGCATAAAAACAAAGTAAGAAAAATTATAAATTTTATATACTGTCTAAAACTGAGTGTTTTTAGGTACATTTAATAAGAAACAAATTATTTTGAGAGTATACGACATTATTACATTGGTATTTGTGAATAATAGTTCATTTTACAGCTTGCACAGCTTTAGCCGAAAGATTTAGAAGTGAACCAAAAAAAATCATCAGGTAGGCCCAGATCAAACACATAATTCTCTTAGTAGAAGAACCGTAGTTTTTTTTTTTGGAAAATAAGCACCCATTATTCTAATTCATAATATACCTACAGGGTGTTCCATTAAAAAAAAAAAGTTAAAATCATTTAGTAATTAGGATAATTAGACCCGATTAGACCATTAAATAGATTATAATTTGCCAAAACACTTTGTTCACAGAAGCGTGTATCCAGTGTAAGACTGGACTACCCAAGGCCCGTGAGATTTTTGACCCGTGAGGGGCCCCAAGTAAATAAAAAAGTGACGCTATTTTATTCATTTTTAGGGGAGGTAGGTGCTGAAGTGATGAAATCTGACACGTGGGGAGGGGGGTCAAAAGTTGTCAAAAATAATTTAACGTAATTTTTGAACAGCCCTTTAAGTATTTTATTTTTAAATTTGGGTTTGTGACAGTACACTGTGTTGAAAAAATAAAAAACCAACTTCGCCTAGGTGAAGATTTTAATAAATATACTGATTACTTAGTCAAGTTGGTTTGTTATTATTTTCCTTTTCTTTTAGGTTGCTGCCAATAACACAATATTTAAATTTCATGTGACTGCGGATAACTGGAAGAAGGCTCTACAATATGTTATCGAAGAAGAAAATAAAATGTGAAGTTGCTGAAATAATTATCAGCTGTGAAGAATTTGGTAATACAAGTGAATAGGTCATCAGATAAAAAATGAGACAGCAATGAATATGGACTTTTTGTGTTAAAAAAAAACAAAACTGTTTTTTATTTTATTTGATTTAGGTATGTTACTGTTAAAATTTTACTAACTGGCACCTGTGAGCTGAGGCAAATATTGTTTGTGTTGTATAGCCGACCTTGTATTCCAAACATTCCACCAAGGTGCTAGTTAGTAAAATTTTAACAGTAGTTTATTGTATGGATCCCACTTTAGTACATTAGTAAGAAATTGTGTAAATATCTTATTTTACCAATGTGTTCTATATGTAATAAGTATAGTGTCATTGTAAAATGTTAAATGTTGGACACAGGATATCCCCTCACAAAAATGTATTTGTTTTTTGGGATTTAAATAAACAATATTTTAATTTTTGATTTTTTTTTATTTTTAAAGTACACACCTTAAGTCATACATTAAAATGTATTTGGTTTTGAACTGAAAGTCCCCAAACATCAGGGACAGCGTCGGACTGGACAGGTGAGAGAGTGAGAAAAATTTCACCCCCATTTTTGGGCCCCCCCGCCGGGTGCCGACTTTTTTTTGTATTTATCAACATTTCTGGCTGGGGTTTCTTTTTTTTAGTCATCAAAATTTCTATCAGGGTTAAAGCTTTTTTTTTGAGAAATAAGAACTTTTTTTGTTTTTTTTTAGTCTACAAAATTTCTGCTAGGGATAAAGCCTATTCTCACTACCCTAGGTATGTTGACATTACTTAATCAAAAAGCCGACAGTAATGGAAAGTACTATATCGAGCACACTTAGTGATACATTAAATCAATACCCTATTACCCAGTCCGCACATATATGGATGCAACATGGTAAAGAAAGATTTTTTAGG
Source organism: Brachypterus glaber (assembly GCA_958510825.1). Lineage (NCBI taxonomy): Eukaryota > Metazoa > Arthropoda > Insecta > Coleoptera > Kateretidae > Brachypterus > Brachypterus glaber. The sequence continues at coordinate 11,447 of CAUEHQ010000573.1, forward strand.
TAACATGTGCCATATTACATGAGACATAACATACATATGTATGCTACATAACATGCCCTATAACAGAAAGATTTTTTACGTTACATGTGCCATATTACATAAGATGTAACATACATATGTATGATACATAACATGCAATATTGCATGTTATGTATCATATATATGGTACGAGAACATACACGATACATAAAATGTTATGAATTCAATACTAAATATGGCGTCTATATTATTTTAATTTTTATAGGTTAGAATCACTAATATTCTTAAAATTGTTGTTAATAATAAAAGTTTTACCCTTAAGTAGTAGAAACGCATGTATTTTTAGACAACTAAACCGATTTTAGATAATTTTAGACAAAAAATTAAAATATATATATTTTTTTAAAATGATTATTTGCTATTTTTTCTCTAAAAATTGGCTTTTTATGTGGCCCATGATTTTTAAGCCTGGTAGAAAGTTTGCTTTCACAGTAAAAATGCACATCGTATAAGAATTTTGCCTGATGGATGCTACATATAAAGATATATATATATATATATAGTTTAATTATTAGGTTTATCAAAAAGACGTAAAAATGTTCACCATGTCTAAATCTATGATGCACTCCATAACAAGTAAAATTCGGAAACGCCTACTTTTATTGTTATGTACCTAGTATGTATCTGATATGTAGCATGTTATGTAGCTGATACATAACTTGAGGCGGAATTGTTAAAGTCCAAGGACTATACATGGACTATAAAAATTACATGTCTGCAACATCACATAGAACAGTGGTTATGTACCTGCTATGTTCCTGCCATGTATTTGTGTTGACTGGGTAGGGTCTTCTTCGATTTTTGATTTTAATTATTTTTAAAAACTAGAAGTTCTAATTATAATATATATATGCTATTTATTTATTTTTTAGTCTACTTAAACAGGAGAAAAAAAATTATAAAATTTGAATTATTTTTTCCCGCTCCACTGAAAACGTAACAGAGAGAGTTTGCGCAGTTCAAATCAGTTTTGATTTTGTATGTTGTTTCAGTCCATGGATAACCTGGTGGAAAATAATGTTAGGTGTCCAACGTTAGTCAACTAACGTTAGATAGAAATCGGGACATTTATAGATCAAATACTCGTTAGAATGAAACGTTATATTTCTACTAGGGCACCCCCTAAAATTTAATGGTTTTCAATTCGATTAAAGCAATTTATTTTAGTTTATATTTCTTAACTAAGGCTACAAAATGGCGTACAAAATATTTTTTTTGCAGTTCCGGTTTCGCCGGAAACTAAGGCAATTTTATTTTTCATGACACCTCCTCTATATTCAGGGACGATCCGAATTTTTTTTTAGGGCAGTCGGCAAAGTTTTATAGGTCAGGACCTGTTTTTACTCATCAAAATTTCTATCAGGGGTAAAGAAGCTTTTTTTGGAGGTGAAAAACAAAAAATTTGAGTCGGCAAATTTTAGACGAGTTGGCCTTTTTTTAGCCCTTACAAAAGCGCACCAAAAAGGTAATAGCGTTCAAACGGGTTGCCATTTGAAAAAATTAAGTTATGAAGGAAAAACCGTTTTAAAAATTTAAAGTACAAAAACATTAGCAAATTTTGGTTTTTACATAAAATTTGTATTTTTCCCACATTTAGCAAATAAATTGAATTTTATTTATAAAAATAATCTCGTATGTTATTAAAAAATAATAACAAAAAAAAACGTACTAAAAAACTAGGGTGTTTTTTTAAATGATTTTTTTTTTTGTGTAGGTAAATTAGTTTTCTAGATACAAAAATGCATAAATACACATGGGGGTCATTAAAAAAAATATGCCGTTTTGTAGCCATTGTTGAGAAACATAAGCTATAAAAAATTGCTGTGATAGGATTGAAAACCACGTGTTCATGGACTGAAACTCACCCGGGATAGTTTTACTGATACCTGGGGTGGTGGCGCAGGGGCGGATTTAGGGGTGGGGGCATGCCTCCCCCAGCGAGATATATTAGCATAGAAATACCTTGAAAATTATATTTTTGGTGAATGCGCATTTTTTTCTTATGGATGCCCCCTTAAAATTAAATAAATCCGCCCCTGTGGTAGCGATGCCTTTATTATAGGCTTCAACACCCCTTCTCTTTCACCCTTTTCTGGTATATTTTTTCATTTTGGCGAATGCGCCAACAAATTTTGATAATGTTTTGTATTGTACATATATGAATCTTATGACAAATTTATTGAATAAATCTTTTTAATGTAATATTTGTTTTTTTTTTTCTATAAATCCCTATAGTTAAAAACTTCCATTGAGCATTCGGAAAAATTTCGAATGCTGAATTAAAAAATATTTGCAAAAAAAAAATTGAAATAGTAGGTATTTCAAATTTCCCGCTAAAGGTTCTGGATGTGAACACTAGTGTCGCTAGTCGTTTTCCCGCCAATTTGTGTTGCTGCATTTATGAATGGGTTGGAGTCACATAGGTAGAGAATACCTATGTGGTTGCAACCAACACAAGAGAACTCCATGGAGTTCTCTGGTTTAGGTTGAAATTTTTCTCACTCTCTCACCTATCCAGTCCGACGCTGTCCCTGATGTTTGGGGACTTTCAGTTCAAAACTCATTACATTTTAATGCATGACTTAAGGTGTGTACTTTAAAAATAAAAAAAATCAAAAATTCAAATATTGTTTATTTAAATCCCAAAAAACAAATACATTTTTGTGAGGGGATATCCCGTATCCAAAATTTAACATTTTACAATGACACTATACTTATTACATATAAAACACATTGGTAAAATAAGATATTTCTTACTAATGTACTAATGTGGGATACATACAATAAACTAATGATAAAATTTTACTAACTGGCACCTTGCTGGAATGCTTGGAATGCAAGGTCGGTTATACAACACACACAATATTTGCCTCAGCTCACAGATGACAGTTAGTAAAATTTTAACAGTAACATACCTAAATCAAATAAAATAAAAAAGAGTTTTGTTTTTTTTTTAACACAAAAAGTCCATATTCATTGCTGTCTCATTTTTTATCTGATGACCTATTCACTTGTATTACCAAATTCTTCACAGCTGATAATTATTTCAGCAACTTCACATTTTATTTTCTTCTTCAATAACCTATTGTAGAGCCTTCTTCCAGTTATCCGTAGTCACATGATTAAGTTCTCTTTCATATAAAGACTTTAGGTCAGGAAATTTAAATATTGTGTTATTGGCAGCAACCTAAAACAAAAATAAAATAATAAAAAACCAACTTGACTAAGTAATCAGTATATTTATTAAAATCTTCACCTAGGCGAAGTTGGTTTTTTATTTTTTCAACACAGTGTACTGTCACAAACCCAAATTTAAAAATAAAATACTTAAAGCGCTGTTCAAAAATTACGTTGACAACTTTTGACCCCCTCCCCACGTGTCAGATTTCATCACTTCAGTACCTACCTCCCCTAAAAATGAATAAAATAGCGTTACTTTTTTATTTACTTGGGGCCCCTCACGGGTCAAAAAATCTTACACTGGATACACGCTTCTGTGAACAAAGTGTTTTGGCAAATTATAATCTATTTAATGGTCTAATCGGGTCTAATTATCCTAATTACTAAATGATTTTAACTTTGTTTTTTTAATGGAACACCCTGTAGGTATATTATGAATTAGAATAATGGATGCTTATTTTCCAGAAAAAAAACACTACGGTTCTTCTACTAAGAGAATTATGTGTTTGATCTGATGATTTTTTTTGGTTCACTTCTAAATCTTTCGGCTAAAGCTGTGCAAGCTGTAAAATGAACCATTATTCACAAATACCAATGTAATAATGTCGTATACTCTCAAAATAATTTGTTTCTTATTAAATGTACCTAAAAACACTCAGTTTTAGACAGTATTTAAAATTTATAATTTTTCTTAGTTTGTTTTTATGCTGTTTTGATGAAAAAAAAAAGAGAATTGATAAAACTATTGCTAAAAACACTTTTGTATCCCTGTAGAAACAAAATTTGCTTATAAAATGGCTTTTATTCCAATAATTTAGAGGAATAAACCATTGTCTTGTTCTTCTTCTTCTTCTTCTTCTTCCAGTCAGTTTTATGGTCTTAGCTACTAAGGCTATCCGACCAACCAATCTCAAATTCCAATTTCTAATTAAAACATAGGATCTGCTATTATGCAGGTCTGGGATGTCCCATTCATATGTTTTGTCTTTTTACTTCTAACCTATGTAGGTTGTATTATAATCGTTTAAAAAATCTCTCTCAACATAACCTCAAATAAAAAACGTGGACAATAAAAATCAAATCACCAAGCTCAAATTCCAATTAAAATCAATACATAACATCTATACTTCCATAACAAACATATTTTAAAATTCACTACGGTTGTGTAAATTGGGCCTAGTCATTTCGCTTACGACGCATGCGTATCTTACGTAGCTATGGTAATTTCGAGATTGTTTACAAGCGGGAAGCTTAAAAATAACTATACCTTAAATGTACTATAAACAGAAAAAAACGATTTACCGCTAAAGTACAAAAAAGTGTCCGACACTTACCTAAGGGGGATACCTAGACACAAAACTACTACTTCTACTATTCTTAATTTTATAGATTCCATAAAAAAAATTATTTGTCGACATATTAATGTCAAAAATATTATTAATAAAATACGATTTTAACTCCTTGATAGTAAGAGAAAAGTAATGCACTAATCGTTTAGTTTGGACTTTTATTTCCTTCTTTTTTAACTCGTTAATTAACATACCTGTTAACCGGCGTTACCACAAGAAAATTGACTATAATTTCGACCGGTACGTTTGGCGCGAAATTTAAATCTTAAGATAGTCGATTTTCCCGTCTGCTACTATTTGGACACCTGTAAAAAAATGTGCAAAGCCGGCCTTTACAAACTAATCATACTGTTATGTCCACAAGACACGTGTCTATCATTTCTAGAACATTTTGGACATTAGCCGACTTTCTGGGATCTAGAAAATCGATTTTAAATAAAATAAACGCTATTTTCTATGTTTTCGACGCCTGTAAAAAAATGTGCAAAGCCGGCCTTTACAAACTAATCATACTGTTATGTCCACAAGACACGTGTCTATCATTTCTAGAACATTTTGGACATTGGTCGACTTTCTGGGATCTAGAAAATCGATTTTAAATAAAATAAACGCGATTTTCTAGGGTTTCGACGCCTGTAAAAAAATGTGCAAAGCCGGCCTTTACAAACTAATCATACTGTTATGTCCACAAGACACGTGTCTATTATTTCTAGAACATTTTGGACATTGGTAGACTTTCTGGGATCTAGAAAATCGATTTTAAATAAAATAAACGCGATTTTCTAGGTTTTCGACGCCTGTAAAAAAATGTGCAAAGCCGGCCTTTACAAACTAATCATACTGTTATGTCCACAAGACACGTGTCTATCATTTTTAGAACATTTGAGACATTGGCCGACTTTCTGGGATCTAGAAAATCGATTTTAATTAAAATAAACGCTATTTTCTATGTTTTCGACGCCTGTAAAAAAATGTGCAAAGCCGGCCTTTTCAAACTAATCATACTGTTATGTCCACAAGACACGTGTCTATTATTGCTAGAACATTTTGGACATTGGTCGACTTTCTGGGATCTAGAAAATCGATTTTAAATAAAATAAACGCGATTTTCTAGGTTTTCGACGCCTGTAAAAAAATGTGCAAAGCCGGCCTTTACAAACTAATCATACTGTTATGTCCACAAGACACGTGTCTATTATTTCTAGAACATTTTGGACATTGGTCGACTTTCTGGGATCTAGAAAATCGATTTTAAATAAAATAAACGCGATTTTCTAGGTTTTCGACGCCTGTAAAAAAATGTGCAAAGCCGGCCTTTACAAACTAATAATACTGTTATCTCCACAAGACACGTGTCTATCATTTCTAGAACATTTTGGACATTGGTCGACTTTCTGGGATCTAGAAAATCGATTTTAAATAAAATAAACGCGATTTTCTAGGTTTTCGACGCCTGTAAAAAAAATGTGCAAAGCCGGCCTTTACAAACTAATCATACTGTTATGTCCACAAGACACGTGTCTATCATTTTTAGAACATTTTGGACATTGGTCGACTTTCTGGGATCTAGAAAATCGATTTTAAATAAAATAAACGCGATTTTCTACGGTTTCGACGCCTGTAAAAAAATGTGCAAAGCCGGCCTTTACAAACTAATCATACTGTTATGTCCACAAGACACGTGTCTATTATTTCTAGAACATTTTGGACACTGGTCGACTTTCTGGGATCTAGAAAATCGATTTTAAATAAAATAAACGCGATTTTCTAGGTTTTCGACGCCTGTAAAAAAATGTGCAAAGCCGGCCTTTACAAACTAATCATACTGTTATGTCCACAAGACACGTGTCTATCATTTATAAAACATTTTGGACACTGGTCGACTTTCTGGGATCTAGAAAATCGATTTTAAATAAAATAAACGCGATTTTCTAGGTTTTCGACGCCTGTAAAAAAATGTGCAAAGCCGGCCTTTACAAACTAATCATACTGTTATGTCCACAAGACATGTGTCTATTATTTCTAGAACATTTTGGACATTGGTCGACTTTCTGGGATCTAGAAAATCGATTTTAAATAAAATAAACGCTATTTTTTATGTTTTCGACGCCTGTAAAAAAATGTGCAAAGCCGGCCTTTACAAACTAATCATACTGTTATGTCCACAAGACACGTGTCTATCATTTCTAAAACATTTTGGACATTGGTCGACTTTCTGGGATCTAGAAAATCGATTTTAAATAAAATAAACGCGATTTTCTAGGTTTTCGACGCCTGTAAAAAAATGTGCAAAGCCGGCCTTTACAAACTAATAATACTGTTATCTCCACAAGACACGTGTCTATCATTTCTAGAACATTTTGGACATTGGTCGACTTTCTGGGATCTAGAAAATCGATTTTAAATAAAATAAACGCGATTTTCTAGGTTTTCGACGCCTGTAAAAAAATGTGCAAAGCCGGCCTTTACAAACTAATCATACTGTTATGTCCACAAGACACGTGTCTATCATTTTTAGAACATTTTGGACATTGGTCGACTTTCTGGGATCTAGAAAATCGATTTTAAATAAAATAAACGCGATTTTCTAGGGTTTCGACGCCTGTAAAAAAATGTGCAAAGCCGGCCTTTACAAACTAATCATACTGTTATGTCCACAAGACACGTGTCTATTATTTCTAGAACATTTTGGACATTGGTCGACTTTCTGGGATCTAGAAAATCGATTTTAAATAAAATAAACGCGATTTTCTAGGTTTTCGACGCCTGTAAAAAAATGTGCAAAGCCGGCCTTTACAAACTAATCATACTGTTATGTCCACAAGACACGTGTCTATCATTTTTAGAACATTTTGGACATTGGTCGACTTTCTGGGATCTAGAAAATCGATTTTAAATAAAATAAACGCGATTTTCTAGGGTTTCGACGCCTGTAAAAAAATGTGCAAAGCCGGCCTTTACAAACTAATCATACTGTTATGTCCACAAGACACGTGTCTATTATTTCTAGAACATTTTGGACATTGGTCGACTTTCTGGGATCTAGAAAATCGATTTTAAATAAAATAAACGCGATTTTCTAGGTTTTCGACGCCTGTAAAAAAATGTGCAAAGCCGGCCTTTACAAACTAATCATACTGTTATGTCCACAAGACACGTGTCTATTATTTCTAGAACATTTTGGACATTGGTCGACTTTCTGGGATCTAGAAAATTGATTTTAAATAAAATAAACGCGATTTTCTAGGTTTTCGACGCCTGTAAAAAAATGTGCAAAGCCGGCCTTTACAAACTAATCATACTGTTATGTCCACAAGACATGTGTCTATTATTTCTGGAACATTTTGGACATTGGTCGACTTTCTGGGATCTAGAAAATCGATTTTAAATAAAATAAACGCTATTTTTTATGTTTTCGACGCCTGTAAAAAAATGTGCAAAGCCGGCCTTTACAAACTAATCATACTGTTATGTCCACAAGACACGTGTCTATCATTTTTAGAACATTTTGGACATTGGTCGACTTTCTGGGATCTAGAAAATCGATTTTAAATAAAATAAACGCGATTTTCTAGGGTTTCGACGCCTGTAAAAAAATGTGCAAAGCCGGCCTTTACAAACTAATCATACTGTTATGTCCACAAGACACGTGTCTATTATTTCTAGAACATTTTGGACATTGGTCGACTTTCTGGGATCTAGAAAATCGATTTTAAATAAAATAAACGCGATTTTCTAGGTTTTCGACGCCTGTAAAAAAATGTGCAAAGCCGGCCTTTACAAACTAATCATACTGTTATGTCCACAAGACACGTGTCTATTATTTCTAGAACATTTTGGACATTGGTCGACTTTCTGGGATCTAGAAAATCGATTTTAAATAAAATAAACGCGATTTTCTAGGTTTTCGACGCCTGTAAAAAAATGTGCAAAGCCGGCCTTTACAAACTAATCATACTGTTATGTCCACAAGACATGTGTCTATTATTTCTAGAACATTTTGGACATTGGTCGACTTTCTGGGATCTAGAAAATCGATAGTTAGATCGTTAGATACATCTTTATAGAAGAGCGTTACGTAATAATTTTATACCCCTTAAGTCAGCAGAGTCGCCTCGAGACTGTTACGTAAAAACCGGATGACCCCTAAATTGTTAGATACACCCTTTATCGAAGAGCGTTACAAAATACTTGGATACCCCTTAAGTCAGCAGACCTCGCCTAGAGACTGTTACGTAATACCTGGATGACCCACTAAATTGTTAGTTACACCCTTCATCGAAGTGCGTTACGTAATACTTGGATACCCCTTAAGTCAGAAGACCTCGCCTATAGACTGTTACGTAATACCAGGATGACCCCTAAATTGTTAGATACATCCTTCATCGAAGAGCGTTACGTAATACTTGGATACCCCTTAAGTCAGCAGACCTGGCCTATGGACTGTTACGTAATACCTGGATGACCCCAAATTGTGAGATTAACCCTTTATCGAACAGTGTTACGTAATACTTGGATACCCCTTAAATAAGCAGACCTCGCCTAGAAACTATTACGTAATAGCTGGATGACCCCTGAACAGTTAGATACACCCCTTGGCGAAGAACGTTACGTAATACCTGGATACCTCTTAACTAAGCAGACCTCGCCTAGAGACTGTGACGTAATACCTGGATGACCCCTAAACGATTAGATACACCCTTCGTAGAAGAGCGTTAGGTAATTCTTGGATACCCCTTAAGTCAACAGACCTCGCCTAGAGACTGTTACGTAATACTTAGATGATCCCTTAATTGTTAGATAGACCCTTCATCGAAAGGCGTTACGTAATAATTGGATACCCCTTAAGTCAGCAGACCTCGCATCGAGACTGTTACGTAATACCTGGAGGACCCCTTAATTGTTAGATACACCCTTTATCGAAGAGCGTTACGTAATAATTGGATACCCCTTAAGTCAGCAGACCTCGCCTCCAGACTGTTACGTTATACCTGGATGACCCCTAAATTGTTAGATACACCCTTCATCGAAGAGCGTTACGTAATACTTGGATACCCATTATGTCAGTAGACCTCGCATAGAGACTGTTACGTAATACCTGGATGACCCCTAAATTTTTAGATACACCCTTCATCGTAGAGCGTTACGTATAACTTGGATACCCCTTAAGAGCAGACTTCGCCTTAAGACTGTTACGTAATACCTGGATGACCCCTAAATTGTTAGATACACCCTTTATCGAATAGCGTTACGTAATAATTGTATACCAGGATGACCCCTAAATTGTTAGATACACCCTTCATCGAAGAGCGTTACGTAATACTTGGAAACCCCTTATGTCAGCAGACCTCGCCTAGAGACTGTTACGTAATACCTGAATGACCCCCTAAATTGTTATATACACCTTTTTCGAAGAGCGTTAGGTAATAATTGGATACCCCTTAAGTCAGCAGACCTCGCCTATAGACTGTTACGTAATACCAGGATGACCCCTAAATTGTTAGATACCTCCTTCATCGAAGAGAGTTACGTAATAATTGGATACCCCTTAAGTCAGCAGACCTCGCCTCTAGACTGTTACGTAATACCTGGATGACCCCTAAATTGTTAGATACACCCTTTATCGAAGAGCGTTGCGTAATAATTGGATACCCCTTAAGTCAGCAGACCTCGCCTAGAGACTGTTACGTAATACTAAGATGACCCCTAAATTTTTAGATAAATCCTTCATCGAAGAGCGTTACCTAATAATTGGATACCCCTTAAGTCAGCAGACCTCGCCTCAAGACTGTTACGTAATACCTGGATGACCCCTAAATTGTTAGATACACCCTTCATCGAAGAGCGTTACGTAATACTTGGAAACCCCTTATGCCAGCAGACCTCGCCTAGAGACTGTTACGTAATACCTGGATGATCCCCTAAACTGTTAGATACACCCTTCATCGAAGAGCCTTACGTAATACTTGGATACCCCTTAAGTCAGCAGACCTCGCCTATAGACTGTTACGTAATACCAGGATGACCCCTAAATTGTTAGATACCTCCTTCATCGAAGAGCGTTACGTTATAATTGGATACCCCTTAAGTCAACAACCTCGCCTCGAGACGGTTACGTAATACCTGGATGACCCCTAAATTGTTAGACACACCCTTCATCGAAGAGCGTTACATAATACTTGGTTACCCCTTATGTCAGCAGACCTCGCCTAGATACTGTTACGTAATAACTGGATGACCCCCTAAACTGTTAGATACACCCCCCATCGAAGAGCGTTACATAATACTTGGATACCCCTTAAGTCAGCAGACCTCGCCTCGAGACGGTTACGTAATACCTGGATGACCCCTAAATTGTTAGACAAACCCTTCATCGAAGAGCGTTACATAATACTTGGATACCTCTTATGTCAGCAGACCTCGCCTAGATACTGTTACGTAATAACTGGATGACCCCCTAAATTGTTATATACACCCTTCATCGAAGAGCGTTACGTAATACCAGGATGACCCCTAAATTATTAGATACACCCTTCATCGAAGAGCGTTAAGTAATACTTGGATACCCCTTAAGTCGGCAGACCTCGCCTAGACACTGTTACGTAATACCAGGATGACCCCTAAATTGTTAGATACATCCTTTATCGAAGAACGTTACGTAATACTTGGATACCCCGTAACTCAGCGGTCCGGCCGATCTAGTCACGTTGGCAACAAACCGGCCAACAACAAGTTTCGGACGGTCCAGTATCAGTCGTTCTCGAGTTTAAAACATAGCAACAAAATTTCGGCCGACCGGCCGATCTAGTCACGTTGGCAACAAACCGGCCAACAACAAGTTTCGGACGGTCCAGTATCAGTCGTTCTAGAGTTTAAAACATAGCAACAAAATTTCGGCCGACCGGCCGATCTAGTCACGTTGGCAACAAACCGGCCAACAACAAGTTTCGGACGGTCCAGTATCAGTCGTTCTCGAGTTTAAAACATAGCAACAAAATTTCGGCCGACCGGCCGATCTAGTCACGTTGGCAACAAACCGGCCAACAACAAATTTGGGACCGACCAAAACGTTGTTGTTAACTTTTGTTGCTAACGTGACTAGTTCGGCCGACCGGCCGAACTAGTCACGTTAGCAACAAACCGGCCAACAACAAATTTCGGACCGGCCAAAACTTTGTTGCCAACTTTTGTTGCTAACGTGACTAGTCGGCCGGACCGGCCGAAATTTTGTTGCTGGCCTGTTTGTTGCTAAGATGACTCCGGTCTTAAAACAGTAATACCCTCATTTAAATTTTGTTTAACTTCTATGCCTAAGTACTGTTTTAATATTCCTAAGTCTTTCATATAAAAATTACTTTTTAATGTTAATTTTAAGTTTTCTACCTCTTTTAAATCAGTGCCTAAAATTAAAAGATCATCTACGTATAACAAAACATAAAGTACATTACCCTTAGAACCTTTTGAGTACAGACAATAATCATTTTCAGATCTAACAAAACCTTCTTTTTCCATTAAATTATTAAATTTTGTGTTCCAACATTTTGGAGACTTCTTCAACCCATAAATTGATTTCTTTAGTTTACATACAGTTTTACTATTATCTAATGTCTTACCAGGCAAGGACATATATACGTCCTCGGTTATTTCACCATATAAAAATGCGCTTCTAACGTCCATTTGGTATATTGGTTTCTGCAACTTATTTGCAACCACAAGCAAAATCCTAAATGTAGAAAGTTTTGCCACTTGCGCATATATTTCATATAAATTTTCCTCATTATTCTGTTGGAACCCACGAGCCACTAACCTAGCTTTAAACTCACTGTTATGTTTTATTTTTACTTCACACCACGTATCATTTTCACGTAACACCTGCAGCTCCCTTTCTACGGCTTCTTTTGCATCTTCATAATTGTCACTTTCAATGTCTATTTGGGAAATGTCTTCTATTTCGGAAATGTCATTTTCGGGATCAACTACTTCCCCTTCGGGAACGTCATTCTGTAATACTTCATTTTCAATGTCCAAAATAATTACTTTTTCACTTTCCTTTTCATTTTTCATCGTTTCTTTCTCGGATATAAAAACATCTCTATGTATTTCTACTTTATTTTTATGAGAAAAATAAATTCTGTAACCTTTGACCTCTTCGCTATACCCTACAAACATTCCGATTTCACTTTTTGGGTCCAACTTTAGTCGTTTTTGTTTAGGTACATGAACTCCCACTTTTACTCCAAATTCCTTAAATATTTCCATGTTACACTCTTTATTATACCATATTTGATATGGACTCTTGTCCTTTTGTGGACGGTTTCCAGCTCTGTTTATTGTAAACATCGCTGCATTTGCTGCCTCAGCCCAAAGATTCTTAATTAAATTTTTACTGTGTAACATCGTTCTGACAGCTTCAACTATTGTTCTCATTTCTCTTTCTGCTCGAGCATTTTGTTCAGGGCTATACACACAACTTTTTTCATGACGGATGCCCCTTTTTTCACATAACATTACAACTTCAGTATTAACATATTCAGTTCCATTATCTGTACGTATCGTCAAAATCTTGTTTCCCGTTATATTTTCTGCTAAACAAATAAATTTTTCCATTTTTTCTTTAACTTCAGATTTATTTTTAATAAAATAGATCTGCCTATACCCAGAATAGTCGTCTTTCAACAAAAGAAAATATTTAGCGCCACCTAGTGACTGAACTTCAAAAGGCCCGCATAAATCACTGTGAATCAATTCACATGTTTTTGTGGCTCTCGATTTACTCACGGTAAATGGAAGCCTATGCTGTTTTCCTGCCAAACATTCCACGCAAAAAGGTTTCTGCTCATCTTTAAACATTATATTGCTTCGCTTCAAAACCTTTCTAATTTGGTCGAAGTGAATATGTGACAGTTTACAGTGCCATTCTGTCAAACTTTGTACTTGCATTACATTGCAAAATTTCAGTACCTTTTATTTTTGTATTTTTCTCCACCTTGAACTGCATTTTATACAGGTTACCTTGTCTTAATGCTACTGCACACATATTACCATTTTTATCTAACAATTCACACATATCTTTGTTCGAGTGCATTTCATATCCTTTGTCCAGTGCCGTACTTAGTGAAAACAGGTTAACTGCTAAATTTGGTACCAAAAGTACATCATTTAAATCTATTTTTACCCATTCATTTCCATTCCAGGCTTGCAAATGTACTTTTCCCATTCCTTGTACTTCGAGTAAGGTCCCATTACCCACTCTTACATGTCTCTTTTCAGCTACATTTTCCACTGACTCAAATTGTTCGATGTCATAACACATGTGTTCTGTGGCACCGCTATCCATCCACCAGTTATGTACATCGAGATGTTCTTTACCCACACATGCTGCAACATCTGTACAGTTTATAATACTTGACATGCAAACAAAAGCTTAGTTTCCTTTTTTATCACCCTTTTCATCTTCAGTATCCTTTTTTTTTCTAAACCAACAATTTCGCATGATATGACCAGGTTTCTACAAGTAATGACATGTTTTTCCACTATCTGTTATCAGCTGAGGGCAGTTTTTCTTCATGTGACCTTCTTTGTTACATTTGTAGCATTTTAAGTTTCCTTTATACTTTTCAAACCCACCTTTAGCTGCTAATGCCGTTACTTCTTCTGTATTTTTGTTTCTTTCTTCCTCGATCATCAACCGTGACACTAAATCTGTCAATGTTTTCTTGTCTGTGGGTGTAGACTCCCATGCAGACACAAAGTACTTCATATTGTCTGGTAATTACATTAACGTTTTGGTGATTATCATTTTATCACTTACCCAGTCCGCACAAATTCATGGCAGGTACATAGCAGGTACATAACCACTGTTCTATGTGATGTTGCAGCCATGTAGTTTTTATAGTCCATGTACAGTCCTTGGACTTTAACAATTCCGCCTCAAATTATGTATCAGGTACATAACATGTAACATATCAGCTACATACCAGGTACATAACATGTTATATAACTTTTGCAATATGGATGAGAGGTATCAGCCATGTCGTTTTTATACTCCTTGATATGTAGCAGAAACATACCAAATACATCATAAGTTATCCCTTGCCATATGGATGAGAGGTATTTAATACATTAAAATTATATGGGTGATATGTAACATGGATGTTTAAATTCCCCCGTACCCCCGGAACGGCAAATATAAACTTCCAATATCGAATAGGTAAATGATACACAAATATGAAATACATATTTGTGTGCCACTTACCTATTCGAAATCTAAAGTCAATATCTACAGGGTCCGGTCGAAGTCTTAATTCTGTTTATTTTGCAAAAATAAAAATATATCTTAAACTAACACTCGGTTGTCCTGCCAGGTATACATACAAAAAATTAAAACTACATATTACATATTCTGAATAATATATATTTTAAAAAAGGTGACTGTTTGTACATTTTTTTTAAAAAACGTATAATAAACATATTCTGAAAAAAAAAATATTTAAAATTAAAAAAAAAACGTAATAATGCAAAATATCGAGGGGTAAATCTCATACAAACTCGCGTACACCAAATTTTGCATTACCCAAGATTTGGAAAGATTTCGCGGGATTTGGCAAGATTTCGCGGGATTTTGCAATATTTTGCGGGATTTCGCAAGATTTCTCGCAAATTCTAAAAAATAAACTAAATAATTCATTTTACATTTTCAAGTATAATATACTTAGTATATATATATTATACGTTTTTGCGTTAATTACATACAAAAAAATAATTCATTCAAAATCTCTAAGAATAAAATAAATACAGCGCCACACAAAAAAAAATGGAACTCCAACGGACTCGACTAGTCAATTCCTATATATTTTGAGCCGCTGAATGCGAATCTGCAGTCGAAATTTAAAAGTTTTTAAAAAAACCTCAAAAAACCTAGCGAAAAAGTACAAAAAGGATGTTTTTTTGAGTTTATTTTGAAAATGGGACCCAATTTTTAAACTCCGACTCGGATTCAGCGGCTCAAAATACATAGAATTTGACTAGTAGAGTCTGTCGGAGATCCAACTTTAGTTTGTGTAGCTGTGATATTAATAAAACATTTTTTACAACTTTCCACCAATATTACCGCGTGTCACTGAAATATGACATAAGTAGTACTTCTGGTGTACCACACCTATAATATGGATGCTTTTGTTTCGGCAGTTTAAGAGTTACAATATGATGTTAACCTATGCTACTGAGAGTAGCCGGTGAGGGAACATTCAAGTATTACATAACTCAATTGTACTAAAATTCATACACTTCATACCCCGGCTCTCGCGTTATTATAGAGATTTCATATTTTGGCTACCCCCCTAATAGGGGGTGTGTTAGGGGGGTAGCGAAAATATGAACTTTCTACAGCCTTAAATAACGCGAGAACCGGGGTATGAAGTGTATTAATTTTGGTACAATTTGCGTTACATAATACTTGAACGTTCTCTAATACACGTGGTACCAATGTAAAAAAATACCGATAGTTGCTCATGGTAGCCAACGTGTTAAATATTTAAGATTTTGGGGAATTTCGCAAGATTTCGCGAGGGTTGTACACAAGATTTCGCAGGAGATTTAGCTCGCAAAATACATTTAGAACAAGTTTTAGTTTTCTTCCAGTACACTCAGCCTTTTACAGTAGGGATCCCAACTCCTTGAGGATAAATAAATAAAAAAAAGTATATCTCTTTTTCATCAAAGCTGTCACATAGAACCTGATAATTCTCAGCCAGCGGCTTACCCATGAATATAGATTAACATACCACAATGACTTCAAATGTTTTCCATTTATTTTATCTGTTCGTTTTTATAGGTAATAAGTACTTTTTTTGCAATTAATTGGGAAACATTTTTTGTGTTGGGATGCATCATCCGTTTTTATAGGTAACAGGTACCTTTTTTTGCAATTAATTGGGAAACATTTTTCATCCTATGGGATGTCACTGACGTCATCATTTCCAACAAACGACACAACTGCATATTCCATTTTACTAAAAAAGTATAATCCATTATAATTTGAAATCTTATTTTGAGGTTAATTTTAAAAAAAGTATAACGATTATGTAGATTATAAAACTTGTATAAACTAATAATTAGTTTTATTACTAACCTATCATAAAACACTCTTCAAAAAATAGCTTTTGCAAACACAAAAACACTATTCCCACGGTTAATTATGACGCCATACTCTACTACTATAATTTGACCAATAATTGGTCAAAGGATGTAGGCTAGATTGCTTGGCGGGAACTTCAAAATTCTAATTTCTATTTCCATTGAAATCACATCTATGATTTCTGTATTTTACAAGATATTACATAATTAGTTATACCACGAATGCGGATACTCGTATTCAACGCTTATGGGAATTTGTCGATTTCCAAAATAACTTTAAAAAAGTAAATTTGGTTAACTTATTTGTGAGTTTTATTCGAGTCGAACCAAACTGAAGTTTTAAACAAGCAATATTAAAAAAAAACATAAAAAATTTAAAAAATATGTTTTTTTTTAAGATTTTTGAAAAACGAAAAATTATTGAAAAAAATATAAATTAAATTTTTCAAAAAAAGTTCAAAAAAACTTTTTTTTCAAAATTTTTAATTTTTTTTATTTGTTTTTGTAGAATTGATTTTTATAATAAAAGTAATTTTTCCTGAAAAATTCACACTTCATTATTATTATGTCATTCAACCAATCCAGTCACGAATCGGGTACATTTTTCAGCGAATCACCTATTTTTAAATCGAAAAAATCCCTGGTACTGAGGATTTTTTCCGTTACTATGTATTTTAGTTGCGGGTAACCAAGAAAATAATATTTGAACAATATCACAGCACCTATGAAAAGTACTGTCAAATTAGTTTGTGAATAAGTCATTTGCGCGTCTTCATAGTAAACTTTTAAAAATGGGCGATAGATTTGCTAGTATTTCTGAAGAAAATGTGGAAATAATTTTAAAATCAGCTGTGCCGGTTAACACTGTGAGGACGAAAAATTCCATATGGAAGCAGTTTACTGAATTTTGCGAGGAAAAAGGTTATTTATTGGACAGCACAACCACAATCGATGAAATAGCATCAGTATTAAAAACATGGGCTATAAATATGAGGAAAGTTAACGGGGAAGAATACAAAGAGTGGTCCGTAAAAACAATATGGAATACGACGGCAAAAATTTTACAGGAAAAATATTTTACCGAATACCAAAGAAGCTTTAATCCTTTTATAGATGTAGAGTTTTCGAACGCTAGAATGGCTAAAAACGCAATTAGAAAGCAACTCCAATCAAACCCAGCGAAAAGAAAATTAAGTGCATCTGCTCTGGAGGTGGACGAGTACCATTTAATGATTAACGCAAATGATGAAAATACTCCTAGTGGACTCCAGATGAAATTTTTTTACATCGCGTCTGTTGAATTAGCTTGGCGCGGCGGCGAAGGTTTAAATTGTTTATTGGGGCATTTTCAAGAAGAAATGAAAAATAACGGTGAGAAATCTGGAAGAATTATTTACAATCCGGTATTTACGAAAACTTGTCAAGGAGGAGATCAAAAATGTAGTGACAATAAATGGCTTACACCAAATACCCAGAATGCTGATAAATGTCCTGTTCGATTATATAAAAAACTGGTAGAAAAACGGAATAAAAATATAATTACTAATCGATTTTTTTTAACTGCGAATCCTAACTGGAAAGAAACCGGAATATGGTACAAGAATAGCCCAGTTGGAAAAAATACTTTTTCTAAGTGGAATAAAATATCTGCGAAAAAGGCTGGATTGGACACAAAAAAGAGAAAAATTACAAATCATTCTAGTCGCGCCACAGTCATTTCAAATATGGTTAGGCAAGGAGTACAAGAGCAAGAATTAATAAAAATTAGTGGCCACTCAAGTTCCTCATCTATAAAGCCATATTTACACCATATTAGATAAAGTTCGTTCATCTAATATAGAATCTAATTTAGCACCAGTACTACCTTTGGTACAAGACAAGAATTTAGCACAAGATAGGGCAACAACAACCATTAGTTCATCTTCAAGCATTATTGCACCAAATACAAAACAAGGACTAAAATTTGAAAATTGTGTGTTTCACAATTGTACTTTTAATTAGCTTAATATAATATATTATAAAGAAACGTTTTAAAAATTGTTCTTGTGGTTATTTTCATTTTTAATTAAAGTTTATAATTTTGTTTATTTGAATTGTGAATTTTTCTTAACAAATACAACGCAACCTCATGTTTTTTTCGTCTAAGTTTGCTGTTTGTACCTACGAAAACCTTTTTGCTTATCAAGCACTCGACCCAGCGAATGCAAAAACCCCTCCCGCTACGCGGTCGTGGTTTTTATATGCATTCACTGTGTCTCGTGCGTTGCTAAGCAAAAAAGCTTTCGTAAATACAAACAACAAAATTAGCCGAAAAAATCCCTCGGTCTTGTTATATTAACTATGAAAAAACTTTTTTAAATAGGGGAAATATTAAATTTTGATTTTCACGAAGACGGGAATGTTGGTTATGATTAACATATTGATTCGGTAAAGGTTTAATACTAAAGATTTGTAATTTATTTTCAGGATGTAATAATTGTGAAAATGGTTGTTTTTTCGATGGAGAAGTGAAAAGTAATTGTCAATGCGACAAAGCAAATTTAACAAATCATGGTAAGTTTTTTTTAATAATTAAAAAGAAGTAGGTATTTAAAAAGAAACTTATTTTAAACCTATTTTTTTTTAGACTGTCAAACTCGAAACTATATTCATTCGATACTTATTTAAAGAGAAATAAGTCACTTTCATGCGCATGTACTGGTAAAGGATGTACCATACGTTAAAAAATCCTCCCTATGCCCCCTGCCCATATTTCAAAAGTTACAAATATCAAATGTAATTAAAAAGATAATTTAAGTTAAATTAAGAAATTCTTGATCCTTACTCATATTGGAGTTGATTTAAATAAACCATAGAAAAAATGTTATCTCTCCAAAATATAAATTTATTGTCTATTAAACAAACATTACAGCGACAATTGTTTCGACTTTTTTAACATAAAGTCATTTTCAAGTTTTTAAATTTATAAACAAAATAACTTGAGTACACATTATTAGAAGTATGACATTTCTAATAATGTGTACTCAAGTTATTTTGTTTATAAATTTAAAAACTTGAAAATGACTTTATGTTAAAAAAGTCGAAACAATTGTCGCTGTAATGTTTGTTTAATAGACAATAAATTTATATTTTGGAGAGATAACATTTTTTCTATGGTTTATAATTTAAGTTGTTGTGTTCTAAACTTCAAGTCATTATATCCACTCATTCAAAAGTTAAGAAGGGAGTGACTTTTGCACCCCACTGTATATAAAAACAATCATTTATTACGTCTTAAGAAATAGGTTTTCATTACCTACCCTACACTGCCCTACTACGCTAGAAAGCAGTAACTCCATTTGTCGTATAGCAGCGTTTTCAAAATATTACAAATGGAGTTACTGCTTTCTAGCGTAGTAGGGCAGTACAGAGAGCTATTTGATTTACGTGTTGTGACGTCAGAGTGCTATTATCTCGGTGAATGGAGTATATAAACAACCAGCCGTCTCGAATCAGCGAGTACTTTCTCATAAAAAAAGTAATGTCCAGAAACAATTTATAACATTTTGGGGAGAAGGGGGCGGGCTTATGAAAAAAATAATAATTACATTTTTGTGTAATTTTATTTTACCTTTTAGGTGGTTTTCAAATTTTTTTTCTATTGTGAATAATAAGAAAGTTATTTTTAGAATTTTTTTTTTAATTTTGGGAGAGAGGGGCTCTGGAAAAAAATGATAATAACATTTTTTGTGTAGTTTTATTTAACGTTTTATGTGGTTTTAAAATGTTTCTTCTATTGTAAATAATAAAAAAATGGATACCAAAAGAAAAATTTAACCCCCATTGTACCCCCCCTTTCTCCAAACAATTTAGCTCAAATACGACCTTGTCCAAGGTAAGATAAAAATACATCTACATAACAAATTTTAAGTAGGTAGCTCGAAGCGTTCTTAAGTTATCCTGGATAGAGGATGACAGACAGAGCGACAGACCGACAGACAGACAAGCAGACATCAATATTTTTGGTGCTTATTTTGATTAACCCCCATTGTACCCCCCTTCCCCCAAACAATTTTGCTCAAATACGACCTTGTCCAAGATAATATAAAAATACATCTGCATAACATATTTCAAGTCTCTAGCTTGAAGCGTTCTTAAGTTATAGTGGATAGAGACTGACAGACAGACAGACCGACAGACCGACAGACAGACAGGCAGACATCAATTTTTTTGGTGCTTATTTTGACTTTTCTCGACGTTTCAGAAAAAAAAAGGATGATTTAGGCAAACAAAATATTTGAAATTTTCACAATACTTTTTTTTATGAGAAAGTAAAATAGTTATTTATGGGTAAAGTAAGATATTGCCCATGAGAAAATTAACCTGACGAGGCGTCAGCCAAGCAGGTTAATTTTCGAGAGGGCAATATCGGTTTACCCATAGCTTAGAAATTCATATTTTTATTAAAAATTTTAATGACATTTACAAGAAAATAATTTGACAAGTGACAGTTGAGTGGGTAAAATAAATAATTATCCACTCAATAAAGTAAAAGCCACGCGGGGGTTATTATTGAGTTTATCTATTTAAAATAAAGCTGGTAATTGTCTCATTATCTGTATGTATTGGATAAAGATAATTTATGTACCTACCGATAAAGTACTCAAATCAGATCTTTACCTACCAAAAGGTAAATCACTTACTCGAAGTAGATGAACAGTTTCGTTTCAAGTATTCGAAGTACATACCAAAAATGTCCTATAATAAAATGTCAAAAGCACCTACTTCGAAACACTTTGAAGTAGTTAGGTGAACAAAAGTGGAGTGGACCACCCCTCCATATACAATTTAAACATAAGGGAACGTTCAAGTATCACGTAACGCAAATTGTACCAAAATTTATACACTTCATACCCCGGTTCCCGCGTTATTAAAGGCTGTAGCGATTTTATATTTTGGCTACCCCCCACCCCCTAATACACTCCCTACTTGGGGGGTAGCCAAAATATGAAATCTCTACAGCCTTTAATAACGCGGGAACCGGGGTATGAAGTGTATGAATTTTGGTACAATTTGCGTTACGTGATACTTGAACGTTCCCTAAGTAAATGTGTAATACATTTTTATGCTGAAGTATTCTTTTTGTATGACAGCATTTAATTTTTTGCTTGTTTTGACCAAGAGTTTCGTACGGCAAGCATTTTAGTAGTATTAAATTGTCCGTTACAAATTGTGAAAAGATTTATGCAGGATAATTTTTTGAAAAGAGGTTAAAATACTTTTTCATAGAATATATTTTCAATTTAATATAAAATGTCGTAAAATAAAAAGGATAATGGATTAGATTAAAAAAAAAACACTTTCCCCTAAAATCCTGCGAACAAAAAATACATAATCAAGGAATTATTTCTTGCAAACGTTCAGTTATGTGAGTTTATTGTGGACTAACATCCCTACTCTGAGAGAAATAAGGTCAATTTTTTTACTCCCTAATTAGGATGTTATGGAATACGCATGTTAGATAACATTCCTTCTCCATAAATGTCCTACTCCATAACATCCCTACTGCATAATATCCCTACTCCCTTTTGTATGCATGCGAGTCCAAAAAAAAAAAAATCCGCAGGATAAAAAAAAATTATGGAAATATTGGTTAATTAAAATGATTCATGCCATTACTTGCAGATTTTAAATATCTACCTAGCTACCCTACTTATATTTTTCAGGCCCAATAAAAATATTATATAAATAATACAGATATAGACAAAAATTTATATAAATATATTTATGTAAACTAATACATACATATTTTTTATCTCCGGAGTAAAGAGTCTAGGGGGTTTAACGTTGCACAATTCAAATATGTCATAAAATGGTCTGGTACCCTTAACCAGAATGTCTTTCTCGAGTTTTTTTAGCGATTTAAACAATTTTTACAACAAAAAATCTTCTTTATCCCTTATTTGTTTCATAACCAAACGCACAGTTGCAAACTTTTTTCACCAGCTTTAGGATAAAATTTTTCTCCTGTGCGTGTGATTTTGTAGCAAATTAGGGACAAGGGAGGTCTTTCATTGTCAAAATTGTGAATGTCGCTAAAAAAAATCGAGGAAAACATTCTGGTTAAGGGTACCAGACAATTTTATGATATATTTCTTTTGACATGCGCAACGTTAAATCCCCCAGACTCTCCACCCCAGCAGATAAAAAAATATCTACATTTTTTATAAAGCATATGTGTAAATATGTGCGCTAAATCTCAAGATTTTGAGGTTTCACGATTTTTTTATACATAATTTGGTTTCAGCGTCAAAAAATGCATAGGAATACCATAGCCTCATTAGAACTCCGGACTTTTTTTTATTTTGTGGGGCTGTGTTATTTTTCAAAAATCAGTTTTAAAGAGATAAAATCTCCATGGCTTCTTCTATAATTATTTTGCAAAAATCAGTTTTATAGAAATTAAATATTTACGGTTTCTTCTCTAATCATTTTGCAAAAATTAGTTTTATTGAAATCAAATCTTCACGGCTTATTCTCTAATTATTTTGCAAAAATCAGTTTTATAGAAATCAAATTTTTACGGCTTCTTCTATAATTATTTTGCAAAAATCCGTTTTATGGAAATCAAATCGTGCGATTTTCCCCATATTATTTTATATAGAGGAAAATATTTCTTTTTCTACGACTGCTTTAGAATGTAAGCAAATACACACACTTTTCAAAGACAGAATGAATTTATTCTAGCTCTAGATACGGTATGAATATTCCGTATCAAGTGTTAGAATGAGCACATGTAGTGCCCTCTCTTGTTTATAAAAGTAAAGAAAACTGTAGCAAAATTAGCAAAAATATATATATTTTACCATGAAATATTGAATAATTTAATGCAATTTAAAGTTTTTCGTTAAAATTACATAAAGTTTATTAGTTTTGCTTAATATTTCCCCAGTTTTTTATCAATTTAGCTCAAAAAATTAAAACTGCTCCATCTATTGTTAAATATTTAAACTTGATACCTGTCATAACAATCTGACATAACCTTCAATTTTTGAATTATAATTTGTAAATATGTGCTACAATTAAATAAAAATCTTTTTTAAGTACTGATTTGATAAAATCAATTAAATAACATTAATTGTTTTATTTAAAAAATAGGGTTTTGCTGCATTTACAATGTCGAGTCATAAAAAACATGGTTTTTAACCTTGTCCGCAGTTTAAAACCATACAGTGTTTCATATTTGCAGTCGAAAAAAAAGTATAGTCTACAACGCGCGGAATATTGTCTATTCCATACTAGTTATAAAATATACTATTCTCTTCTAAATAATGTTTTTATTTTATTACGGGTTCTTTCGAATAAAAAAAAATCTTTTTTCTTTCCCATGGAAAAATAAATAAAATATGTATGTGAGTGAGTTAGACCCTGTTCCGATGGGATGCTATTTTTGACATTTGTAAGGCTTTAAAAGAAAGCAGAGGAGAAGAAGAAGAAAAATGGCGAGCGGTTTATCTTTGTTAAGCACAAGTGAAAACAAATGTAAAAAGTGTGGAAAAAATGCAAAAAGTGGTCCAAAATGTGTTAATTGTTACTCATATATGCACTCCTCGTGCAGTAAAATATTCGAAAGCAATAATAAAATCGAAGTTATAGATGAAAACACAATAAAATGCTGTCCCAAGCCTAGTGTCACGACTGAGGATGACGTTTTTAACACATCGTTTGTAAGTAGCAATGGAAATATAGGAAACCATGCAAATTCAGAGAGTATTATGGAACTTTTCTATTTGAGAGACTTGCTACACCACAAAAACATAATAATAGAAAGCCTACAGGATACCATAGTGGCTTTAAAAGACCAAATTACCATATTAAAACATGCTGCGCCATCTATATTGGAACAACCGCAAGTGGATGAACAATCCAATTCGACAAGGAAGGAAACTATGCCTAAGCAGTTCGCGAAGCCATCTACCCAAGTCGAGAAAAAACAAGAGTCGATTAAACCGCACACCAAATCGATTGTGACGTCACCAAAACAAAACAAATCAGAAAGTAAGGTTATAAATGACAGAATTACTAAAACTCAAGTTAAAGAGGCAATCGACAATGCAAAATCGAAGATGGGAACTGAAAATGCTAACCCGACTAACCTAGATACACACACTACGAAGAAAAAGACATCCACAACAAAAATAATAGGCACAGACAAATCTGATACGACATTAGTCGCCAAAGAAAAAAAGTGGTATTTTATTACTAAATATAGCACTAATTATACAACTGACATGCTGAAAGGATATCTGGCCAATAAATTCCCAAACAGAGACTTTGTAGTAAAACAAATAAACAATAGTGGTATCTGTAATTCTTTTCAAGTAGCCGCAGATTCTGATCTAAACGACATGTTGAATGCTAGCGTCTGGCCAGAAGGCATAGAAATATCCCTCTACGAATTCAAGAAACAGACATTTCGAAGAAGACGTTTTTACAATAGACGAGGCAATTATAATCAACCAATCTTACAGTGCTGATACAAACAAAAACTTATTAAGTAATCTACAAAATCCTACTAATAGTGTCCCCAACATATTACAAAATAAACTAGGACAGCTAGGCATAATGCATATAAATGTTCAATCTGCTAGGAATAAACAACTAGAACTGGAATGCTTCTTTGATGAACACAGAAATGACTACAAAGTGATATGTCTCTCTGAACATTTTATGGATGAAGCTGAAATGAGTGCCTTCAAGGTCCCACATTTTAATGTTGTTTCCCAGTTTTGTAGAAGATCTGCACACAGAGGTGGTGTTACAATACTTACTCGAGAGGACACAGATTTTGTACGATTAAATACTATTGATCACTTATCCACTGAATTCCAATGTGAGGTTGCAGCTGCTCAATCAGCTAAGTATAATTTAATTATTGTAGCTTTATACCATACTCCTCCCCCCAAAACTTCGAAAGAAAAAAACATGGATTGTGAAAAAGGAGATTATGAAAAATTTCTTGAAAATTTTGATAAAGTTTTAAATAAATTAAAGGCGTCGAAAAGAGATATCGTGATAGTGGGTGACTATAATGTCAAATTCAATAAAAACGATTCTAAATTAAAGGTTTTTAAAGACCTAATTACTTCTTACTCTTTTAAGCCAACGATAACCTCAAAAACTAGAAAGCATAATTGTATCGATAACATTTTAATAAATTTTGATAAACCTTTTAGTACACTGGTGCATGACCCGGGTCTTTCGGACCATAGGGCAGTCTCTATAAAAATTCAAATTCCAGAAACACAGGAACAAGAAAAAATCACATATAGAAGCTTTCATGCTGAGGGTTATATTAAGTTTTATCAAAGCTTGCTTGATGTAAATTGGAATTTTGTGGATGAAAAGCATTTGGATGTTAACGGTAAGTTTTCTATTTTTATGGATATACTAATGGATAATATTAATAAATCATTTCCTAAAAAGGAAAAAAAAGTATCAGAAAATAGAAAGCAGCAAAATAAGTGGTTTAATTCAGATCTTGAGCACATGCGTGAGAATGTTCGGTTATTATCCGAACTTTACCAGAATTTCCCAGACCAAGATTTGAGGGACCACTTAGCAAGTTACAGAAATATTTACAAACGTGAGATACAGCGGTCAAAACGCACCTATAACGATAATTTTATTAGTGAAAATGGCAATAACCCCAAATCATATTGGAACTTAATAAACAAAAACCGCGCAAGTAAAAAAGTTCAAAAAAAGGTAAATTTTGATGCCGATGAACTTAACAAGTATTTTGTAAATATTTCTGAAAACTTAAAAAAGTCAGGTTTGGACTTAACCCAGGATGGCCAGGGAAGGACTTTTAGAGATTTTTTAGAAAAGGGAACATTTCCTAACTTTTCCTTCCATTCAATTTCATTTAATAAAATGCGTGAAATTATAAACAAGCTAAAAAACAAAAATAGTCTTGACCATTTTGATATGAGCTCAAAATTAATAAAACACATCAAAAACGTAATAATAATCCCGTTAACAAAGCTTATTAACTTATGTATAAAAGAAGGTACATTCCCAGATATCTTAAAAATCTCTAAAGTCATACCCATACACAAGGGTGGTGCGCTTACTCCCAACAATTTTCGACCAATCTCTGTTGTCCCTATAATTTCAAAAATCTTTGAAACTGTATTAAAAGAGCAAATCACGGACCATTTTGAAAGTAATAAGCTTTTTTATAATAAGCAATATGGCTTTCGTAAAAATATGTCTACTAATACAGCGATAATAAATCTTATAAATAAAGTAATAGACGGAATGGAAAATGGGGAGTTTGTTGGTGTCACCTTGTGTGACCTTCAAAAAGCCTTTGATTGTGTATCTCATCCAGTGCTTATAGAAAAACTTAAAAACTTTAATTTCAGTCAAATTAGTTGTCAGCTCATCGAATCGTATCTTTCAGATAGAAAGCAATATGTTTTTAATGATAAAACAAAATGGCGTTTTGTAAAAAATGGGGTACCTCAAGGCTCAGTCCTTGGGCCTATACTTTTCTTAATTTATATTAATGACCTTTATATGGCGTTAGATGAGACTGACACAACACTCTTTGCTGATGATACTACTTTCTTAAACAAACACAAAAATATAAATTCAGTACAAGTTAAGTTAAGAGATACACTTTCGAAGGCTCAAACCTGGTTTAGTTCGAACTTACTTTCTCTCAATTGTAATAAAACAATAAAAATGCTTTTCACCCACAGACCTATAGGTGATTTTCAAAATCCTGAGAAAGTTAAATTCTTAGGCTTATATCTTGACCCTAAATTAAATTGGAACGACCATATAGAATGTTTAGCTAAAAAGCTTTCTAAAAATATTTTTTTAATTAGACAGCTTTCAGGAACGGTAAGCCAAAATGTTTTGATTACAGCTTACCATGCTTTATTTTCATCCCAAATGGCGTATGGTCTCCTAAACTGGGGTCATGCATCAAATATGCCTAGAATATTTGGCCTCCAAAGAAAGGTTTTGCGCGTTATAACTAGATTGGGCTATTGTGAAGAAGTTAAAGGTAAATTCATAGAACTAAACATTCTTACCCTACCTTCATTATACATATTACAATGCTTAACATATGTCCACGAAAACCTACATCTGTATAGCGTTCAAAGCAACTTCCATGGCTATAGTACTAGTCGAAATAATGGTCTGAGATCAAATTTTTTGAGATTATCCTCGAGTAGAAACGGCACAAACTATCACGGTATCAAACTTTATAATCACCTGCCTGATGGTATCAAATCCTTACCAGAAAAGGTTTTTAAAAGGACAATAAAAAGCTTTCTTATAAAGAAGGCTTTCTACGAAATCAAGGAATTCTTGGATAGTGTGATCACACTGTGATATTTATTTATTTATTTATTTATTTATTTGTTTATTTATTTATTTTTCAAACTGTGTTTTAATCTTAATCTTATTTAACCTTTTTAATTTGTTTTATATGTAATATTAATTTAGTATTAGTAATTTTCTATTTTGACTTGTGTAAGCTTATTGCATCACCAATAAACTGATTTGATTTGATTTGATTTGATTTGCTTTTTTTGATCCGAAATTTCACGGTTAATAATAAAGATCGATATCGATATGTTGTTTTTGACCTTATTTCGATTTTTTTGTTTTTAATATATAATATTTTTCTTATCTTTGAAAATTAGGAAATTTTACGTAATTTCAATCATAAAAAACTAGGCCCTTAAAGGTCAAAAACCAACCCTCATTTTTTTTTCAGATTTTTAAAAAAATATTTAGATGTCGCGCCCGGCGGTTTTTTGAGAGAGAAAACATGTTAATCCTTTTTATTATTATTTAAATATAAAATGTTAAAATCAGGCGATTTTTGGAAGGGAAATTATTTTTGAATAATAAGGGAATATTTAAAAAATATATATACCCTTATACATTAAAAATAGCTTTACCAATATATAAACGTGGTAAAAATTGACGTATGAAGCTAATTTATGCTACAAAAAAAGGTTACTTAGAAATTTTTCTCATAGGTCATTTTTTTTAGAAATTCATTGATAAATACCAATTAACGTCCCATATTTATTTTTTTGAGAAGGACAGGATGTCAAAAAAATCACATAAAATTAAAAAAAACACTGTATTTCGATAAAAGAGATGATATGTGGCCAAAAAGTATAATAATATGTACAAATTGCTTTGAAATGTGTTTATATAACTGGGCGATTTTTTTTCCAGATTTTTAAAAATGAAATAAGGGTTTGCGCCCGACACTTTTCTTTTTAATAATCTTATTTAATGCATTTCATTACATAGTATAACATATTATAAGGTATTTTAAAAACATTTTATATTCATTTGCTACAAAATTAATATATTTATTGCAATTTAATGCTTTTATTATTCTTTGGACTTTTTTTCAAAAATTAATTCGGACATATTGTAGAATACCCTTAAAAAAAGGACTCTTTAGAAAAAATTTTAAATGCATTTTTTTCTAGCCTTTAAGCTCATGTTTATTTATTTATTTATTTATTTATTTATAGTCTTACTAGGACCTATAAAAGGTATTTTATGTATTAATTTTTGTAATTTTCACCCCATAAAAAGCTGTTTTATTTTTGTAGAGGGGCATAAAAATTAAGAATATTTCTTTATTATCCAGGAACACTTTTTTTTTCGTGACCTCTAAATATTTTTTAAAAAATCTAAAAAAAAAATAGGGTTGTTTTCACCTAAAGAAATTATTCTGAGCGGTGAAACCCAAATAATTTCGTAGGTCCTGGGCATCCTATTGTACACAGATAAAAATCAAACAATCACAAAATAACTTAGTGCTATATTTTTTAAATTTACATAACATATAATGTATCTTTACATAACTTAAGTTTCACATAATATATTATGTAATCTTTGGTGCGCCTTATTCAGAGAACATAACGTAACATAAGGTAGGTAAGAATATTGCCAACGTTAAGTTATGTGATTTTTACAGAATATGTTCTGAAAATTTTTATTTTACACAAACTTTTACAGAGTATGTTCCGTTAAATTTTATTTTACATAAATTTTTACTAAATATATTCTGTAAATTTTTATTTTACTAATTTTTTTACGGAATATGTTTCGCAAAATTTTATTTCACATAACTTATTATGAAATTATACAGAATATGTTCTAGAAACGTCACATAACGTTGGAAATATTTTTACATGTATTTTATTAGTGTATAATAAAAAAAACATCTTAATTTCCTTATAAGGAAATTCTTAGATACAATTATAATTGTAACTGAGAATTTTTGCCTCAAAATGTGGCCAGGAAAGGCGAAATATATCAGTCCTTATATAAAATATTTATATAATTTTTTTTTTATTCGAAAGTACCCTAAAACAAACAGCAAAAACTGTAAGCTTGCAATTTCAAGGAATCATCTTAAGCTGTTTTTCTCAGTACAATGGCACAAATCTTATCTAAACTAAAAGACGAATTTTAGAAGTTTATGTATGGATTGTACAATAAAGAGCTCAAAATAAATGATACCACAAAAGTAATAAAGCAGTCTTGGCTCAAAGGCAACGAATTTAAAGGATTAACCCTTTCGCTTCGGAAACGAAAGCAGCGGATAATTTTCGGTTTAACTTTGCTCATTCTGCCTTTGATTTTTGTTTCCTTTTCTTTCCTTAACCCTTCACTAGTGGCGCCCATTTAATGACGTGAGTTGCCCCGGTCTTAGTTATCACAAAATGGTCATAATTGCATTTTTAACAAATTGTTATAAAATATTTGTAAAGAGGTGTTAGCAAAAAGTACATTTAAAGCTAGCTGTCCCTGTAAGGTTTTTTTTATCCCCTTAGCCGTTTTTTTCCAATATTTTAGTTTTAAAGTCATTGCATATTACGGTTTTCTATGTAAAAAAATTTACCATTTTTCAGTGTCTGAGTTCATGTTTGTATATTATTCATGAACGTATTAGCATAATTTTTTATTCATACGTCCATGAATTAATTATATATGCCTCGTAGACCTGTGGGAAAACGTATCATGAATCATATGTTATTCATGCGACAGTCAACGTGTTTTATTGTCACTTATACATTATACATGTCATTAGTTAACAAAAAAAAAAAATGATTCTAGGTAGAAAATTAAAATTTAATTCTCTTTGGTAATATTAAATAAAAAAATATAAAAACAAAACTATTCCCTCTATAATTAAAAACAATAAAAAAATATATATATAATAAAAATATATAAATGTATAAAATTACCATAAGTTAAATTCCACTATATAAGACAAAAAGTGGTACGCGAGTAGTGGCCCCGGTCTCGTACACCGTGTCACGCTGTAACGCTTCACATATTTGACTAATCAATACTAAGTCGGCACTATAGTTTACACTTCACATGATGGGGGAATTAGTGACACGAGCTCTCGCTGCAAAATAGTACAAGGTTTTAACTAACCCGGTCCCTGATACCGTAACGCCACTACTGGAGGGTTAAAAGGAATAAAAATAAAATACAAATTAAATATTGCTGTCGACAAATAAATAATTTTTCCTATAGCAGTATTTTTATCTTATTTTTTTAGTAAAAATAAAGATTTTTTTTTTGAAAAAAAAAACATTTTTTTTTAACAAAGAAACTATTTATAATTTTTATTTAATGTTTATGTTTTCGATAAACAAAAAACCTCTGCAAAAGTTTTTTTGATAGTTTTTACCCCCTTTGACAATATTAGGTACCTTTCCCCCGGTTTAACCAAAAGCTATCCCAGCCAGGACTTAACCCCTCTCTCACAGACACGGCGTAGATTTTACGCCTGGATGGTATCCAATTTTTGATTTGTACCAACTCCGACTACCTACGGCTTTCCGCGTCTCAATACCTTTCGGACATTCAGTTTAAGCCCTAAATCCGAGGGGAGAAGTTTGTATGTTGCGCAGGGATTTTTCACGTATTTATTTAAAATTTGTCGTCATAAAAAATACGCTATGTCTGTAAGTACATAATAATAAAAAGAATAGAGTTTATTCATTGCAAAAAAAAATATAATTATTTTTTAGTATTTTATGCCTTTTTAGGATTTAACCAAAAGCTATCCCAGACGAGGACTTTAACCCTCTGCCACAGACATGGCGTAGATTTTACGCCTGGATAGTATACAACTTTTTATTTCTTCCAACTCCGACTACCTACGGCTTTCCGCGTCTCAGTACCTTTCGGACATTCAGTTTAAGCCCTAAATCCGAGCGGAGAAGTTTGTATGTTGCACAGTGATTTTTCACGTATTTATTTAAAATTTGGCGGCATAAAAAATACGCTATGTCTGTAAGTACGTAATAATAAAAAGAATAGAGTTTATTCATTGCAAAAAAAATATAATTATTTTTTAGTATTTTATGCCTATTTATGATTTGACCAAAAGCTATCCCAGACGAGGACTAACCCTCTGCCACAGACATGGCGTAAATTTTACGCCTGGGTAGTATACAACTTTTTATTTCTTTTAACTCCGACTACCTACGGCTTTCCGCGTCTCAGTACCTTTCGGACATTCAGTCCCTAAATCCGAGCGGAGAAGTTTGTATGTTGCACAGTGATTTTTCACGTAGTTATTTAAAATTTGGCGGCATAAAAAATACGCTATGTCTGTAAGTACGTAATAATAAAAAGAATAGAGTTTATTCATTGCAAAAAAAATATAATTATTTTTTAGTATTTTATGCCTGTTTATGATTTGACCAAAAGCTATCCCAGACGAGGACTTTAACCCTCTGCCACAGACATGGCATAGATTTTACGCCTGGATAGTATACAACTTTTTATTTCTTCCAACTCCGACTACCTACGGCTTTCCGCGTCTCAGTACGTTTCGGACATTCAGTTTAAGCCCTAAATCCGAGCGGAGAAGTTTGTATGTTGCACAGTGATTTTTCACGTATTTATTTAGAATTTGGCGGCATATAAAATACGCTGTGTCTGTAAGTACATAATAATAAAAAGAATAGGGTTTATTTATTGCAAAAAAATTATAATTATTTTTTAGTGTTTTATGCTTATCTTGTTTATGATTAATTTTTAATTTTATCTTATTAATATTTTTTGAGATTTATTTTTCTTTTTTCTACCAAGTTATTTAAATAAATTTCCCTACCAAGTCAAAATGTACAAAAAATAACATTATATATACTACAAATTATATTATATAAATAACACATTTAAATATTTTGTTCTAATACATTTATAATTAAATAATTAAAGCTAAAAATAAGTCAAAATTAAAAAAAAAATTGTTCAACTTTTAAATTGTTTAAAGGAGGCGTAATTTTTACGCCGTGTCTGTAGTAACGTTCCATAAATAAGGTGTCTATGGCTGAGGATAATAAAGAACTATATTTCAAATTTGAAGTCTTAAGCTCAAAGCATTCTTATTTTTTTACAACTTTTTCAGAATAAACAGACAGACAGACCGACAAACAAAATGTTATTTTTTCTTAAATAGTGTATTTGTAACTTTGTTATTATATTATTTACAGCGCCTGCGCTAGAATAATATACGGTTAGCTGAAATAATTTTGATTTAATTTCCCCTAACCCAAGAAATTTTTTTTCCACTTTAATATACGGTAGTTTCGAATTTTCAAAATAAATCATTAATTTCATGAAAAAATAAGCAACTTTTTTTTTAATTTCCGACTATCCATCTGTCCGTCTGATGTCACGTTTTTTGTAGACACGATTAACTCAAGAACGAATAATCCGATCGACTTGAAAAGTTCAGGAAAAATCAAGTTCTACGAGGGGAAGATCCCTATTATTTTTGAAAGTGATCCTCACAAAAATAAAAAAGTTATGGGGGGTTAAACTTTTAAAAAAATCGAAAAATCTGAAAGAAAATTCAGATTAACGTAACTTTTTCAGGAAGAATTACGTTTATTATAAGGATCAATTCTACCAATTTTGAATGTAATCCCTCCATAAACAAAAAAATTATGGAGGTTAAACTTAAAAAAAAAATAAAAAATCATCTTCAATTTTTTTTTTCAATTTTTTTTTCGAAAAACGACGAGAAAAAAGAAAATAAAAAAATAAAAATTAAAAAAAAAAAATTTTAAGGTTTTTTTAAAAATATTTTTTTGTATTGAAATAAGAATTTTTTTTTTATTATTCTCCTATAGTTTGATTCCTTTTATTGCTGACGCGTTTCGGTCATCTTCGGAGCCTACAACAATCCACATTTAAGATTATTTACATAAAATAAAAAGAGGGTACATTTAAAATTCTTACTAAAATAAGCAATACATAAATAAATAAAAAGTAATTACATTTTAAATAAATAAGGATAAAACTATTCACTGCTCAAAGAGCTCTACTAATAATTTCAAAATTTGAGTTGGAAGATATGTTAAAAATTTAAAATTAAAACAAACAAATTCATATTACTTAGGCACTGGGCAGATAACCCCGTTGCTTACAACAAGGATTTTTTTTGATATTTTTAAAAATAACATTAATTATTTTTTTGTAAAAGTTTTAATTTTTGTATCATAATAGCCCCAGTTAACCCTATATAAAGTATGACCCCTAACTTACTAGCTAGTTTGTACCGGTATACTATAAATAACCATAAAAATTTTATTACGTAAAAAATAGCTTTTTAAAAATATTAGGCTAAATAGTATCCTCTAGCCCAAATATGCCGTATATCATTAAAAAATCCAGCGTCCCGTACTTTTAAAGTTTATTGCAATTTAACAACTTTTATTATTTTCCCAAACTCTGCAAAAATTCATATTTAAGCGATGATAAAATTTTATTGAAGAACATACACAAACAAAAATAATATCTCAATGAAAACAATTATTTGAGCAAATTTTGTTCCATTAAAGAATTATAATCAATAACTTAAAATTTAGTTTTAAAAGAAAATATATAATATTTAATAGATATTTATTTTCCATTAAAATATAAGATCATTATTGACTAGGTCTTTTACAGGACAATTTTGCTTAATTATAATTTGAATTAAGATATTATTCACTTTAAATCAAGATATTTCTTTTATCTGTGTATATTCATTTATTCATAAATAATTGCATTTGTAGCAACAAAGGCAAATTAGCTACATACAGTGCTAATTATTTAATTTAAAAATAACGTATTTAAGTATATTTTTATAAAAAATTATTAAAATAAATATAAAATAGAGTAAAATTTTTAGATAAAAATGTATAATATTTTTTTTTTTAATTTAATAATTTTTTTATTGTAGCTTTAATAGTATACTAGTAAAACCTCATTATAATATAAAAATTATTATAGAATGAGGTTATATTTGTTAAAGGTGACCCTACATTTAAAAACATTATAAAACGTTGGTCCACAAATATACAGGGTTATTCAGAAATAAGTTCGTGACATTTAAGAGGTGATTCTAAGTTAAGAAATATAAAAAAAGTTCCTATAAAGGTTGGTTCGGAAATGGTTCCTAAGGGAGCTACGACCCTCTTAAGGCTAAACCTAAAAAGAAGTTTTTATTTTATATTTATGGAACCCTATAAACCATTTAAAAGTTTTGTTTTGTATAGGAATGATGATCGCTTTTTAACATTCGGATCCGGATATTTGCAGATAACCCGTTAAATCTGGTAAATTGTTTAATCGCTCATTAAGTTTTAAATATATTATAGATAAAAAGCTATTGACCAAATATTGTTATAAATTTATTAATAAAAATAAAATAAAATAAATAAAATAAATAAAATAAATAAAATAAATAAAATAAATAAAATAAATAAAATAAATAAAATAAATAAAATAAATAAAATAAATAAAATAAATAAAATAAATAAAATAAATAAAATAAATAAAATAAATAAAATAAATAAAATAAATAAAATAAATAAAATAAATAAAATAAATAAAATAAATAAAATAAATAAAATAAATAAAATAAATAAAATAAATAAAATAAATAAAATAAATAAAATAAATAAAATAAATAAAATAAATAAAATAAATAAAATAAATAAAATAAATAAAATAAATAAAATAAATAAAATAAATAAAATAAATAAAATAAATAAAATAAATAAAATAAATAAAATAAATAAAATAAATAAAATAAATAAAATAAATAAAATAAATAAAATAAATAAAATAAATAAAATAAATAAAATAAATAAAATAAATAAAATAATTAAAATAAATAAAATAAATAAAATAAATAAAATAAATAAAATAAATAAAATAAATAAAATAAATAAAATAAATAAAATAAATAAATTTATTGCATTTGAAGAAACAATGTTTCTTATTGCAATGTTTAACCTTGACTATATAAATAAATACAGAAAAAAAAACTTAAATATATGCTTAAAAATAAGTAAAAAATAAAATAATTACAAAGAATAAGATATAGCATAAATATAAATAAATTAAACAATAAATTTATGCCTTTGATTGATTATGAAGGATTTGAGTTTGCAAAAGAGTTGAAATAAAGATTGCAGATTAGTATACGAAAGTTATGTTTTTGAACTAAGCAAAACATCCACCATGGACAGGAATCTAAAAGTTTGACACTAAATTATTTGTTTCTTAAAACAGCTAGGCCGCCACTACCACAACCTATTTATTTTTCCTTGACAGCTTCAACTGATAAAATATTGTAGTTATTTGAGACACCATTACTATTTTTGGTTTTGTTTAAAAGCCACCTTTCAGACACAGCAATGACTGGGATATAGAAAAAAATTGTTCACTTGAGATAATATCAAGAACATTAGAAAAACCATTTCAAAACATTATTTTAAATAAACTTCGTTGCTAGTCTAGAGATTCCGGTTTTTTTTCTATTTAGGGCTTATCATCGGAAAAAGAGGATAGTCTCTTTTTATCGTGTTTTGATTTTTTTTTTCGTGTGGGTAGTGCTATGTGGGATTTTCCAGTACTACAGCCGAGTAGTAGTCCATCCCTATCTTTAATTTTCTGCCTTTTATTTTGGTCACAAGGCAAGATCTTCAGGATATTCGTCATGGGAAATTGAGATTTTTGTACCTTTAGGCGGATACAATTTTGCATAACCAGGTTTTTTCGCTGATACGATGTAAATTCAACGATTATTATAGGTTAATTGCCATATATTTTGGAACGAATGTTATATGCGTCGCTAATATATTTATCGGTGAATATAATTAATATACATAATATATTATGTTAGTTATTAACTAGAACACTGGAAAATTTACATAACTTAACGTTGGCAATTTTTACATACTTTTCCCCTGCGAACACGGAAAAATGCTAAACTGGATTGAATATTAATAATCTTGAAAAAACTCTATGCTAGTTTCCCCATTCCGGAACTCTAGTTATACTTTTTTTTCAGGAAAATCTTATTCTTGTATGCTGAGAAAAGTCATATTTTGTTCAAGACTTAACTAGTATTGAAATTAAGAATATAAATTTGCTTTAAACAATTCTAGATACAATCTTGTTCCGAGTATTACTTATATTTATTTGTAGATTAGCAATCTTGTTCCAAGTATTACTTTTTATCGTTATCGGTGAATATAATTAATACACATAATATATTATGTTAGTTATTAACTAGAACACTGGATAGGTAGAAAATTTACATAACTTAACGTTGGCAATTTTTACATTCTTTTCACATACGAACACGGAAAAATGCTAAACTGGATTGAATATTAATAATCTTGAAAAAACTTTATGCTAGTTTCCCCATTCCGCATCTCTAGTTATACTTTTTTTCAGGAAAATCTTATTCTTGTATGCTGAGAAAAGTCATATTTTGTTCAAGACTTAACTAGTATTGAAATTAAGAATATAAATTTGCTTTAAACAATTCTAGATACAATCTTGTTCCGAGTATTACTTATATTTATTTGTAGATTAGCAATCTTGTTCCAAGTATTACTTTTTATCGTTATCGGTGAATATAATTGATACACATAATATATTATGTTAGTTATTAACTAGAACACTGGATAGGTAGAAAATTTACATAACTTAACGTTGGCAATTTTTACATACTTTTCCCCTGCGAACACGGAAAAATGCTAAACTGGATTGAATATTAATAATCTTAAAAAATCCCTATGCTAGTTTCCCTATTCCGCATCTCTAGTTATACTTTTTTTCAGGAAAATCTTATTCTTGTATGCTGAGAAAAGTCATATTTTGTTCAAGACTTAACTAGTATTGAAATCAAGAATAATAACTATACTTTAAACAATTCTAGATACAATCTTGTTCCGAGTATTACTTATACTTATTTGTAGATTAACAATCTACTGATAATAATAAACTTCATTAGCAAATGCTATTAAGGTACAAATAAATAAAAATATTACATTTTTCAGGCTAAGTAATTAGAATAACTTATATAAAGTCTGCTTATATGCTATTAAGATTTTATACTATATAGTTGTGTGTGTGTGTGTGACAAGTTTTGCAAAGTTATGTACCTTTCGAAGTTTTTGATACAAGATGTTATGAGTATGCGTCATTTTGGTTTGCGGAGTAGTTGTCAGGTGAAGTTTTTGTTGTACAAAGTTTTGGTTTGCGATGTTTCGCGACAAATAGATCCCTTTTTATTTTTAGGAAAAATACACGGACAGATGGATTTCACAGGCACACATAATAAAAAAAGGTTTGTTTCTGGGATCGAGACAAACATTTCTAGGGTCGCTAAATCCGAATCTGGGGCTGCTTTGACTTAGTCAGGTCGAATTTCGTTCCTAGTCTTAGAAAGGTAAATAAGTATGTTTCAACTTTCAAGACTTTTGAGGTTAGCAACGAAATTCGACCTGTCAGAGTAAAACCAACCCCAGATTCGAATTCAACGCCCCAAAAACGTATAGAAATGCTTGTCTCGACCCCAGAAACCGACCTTTTTGTTTTTTTTTTTTGTGTGATTGTGTTATTATTTTTAGGCGGCGTACCCAAATTTTATTCTTTTAAGCCATAATTATGGCTTAAACTATAATTTAGAACAGTATTTTGTAATGGTATTTTTTACATGAGGGGGGCTTAAAATTTTCAAAAAATAGTATTTTTTAATTTAATTTATTTAATAGGGCATTGTAAGCATATAAAATTTTATATTTCTCGATGTTATGTAAAAAAAGATAAAAAACACAAAAGTATAGTACAGGTAGCTGACAAAGCCTCCCCACCTACCTAGTTTCGAGATACGACAGTTTAGAACTGAGGTTATGATGTTATTATGCATTCGTATAAAGTAACATTTGTTCCAGATCATGTGGGTTATTCTGCTACGATGCATCTTTCCAATCTACCCAAACTTGACAACCAAAAGCTCAGGAATTTTATAAGGATTCTGGTAAGATTTGTTGGAATCTAGGTATATGTTATTTGAGTATACTATAACCTATTATAATTATTATTATATTATACACCCCGGTCTGGAAATGATTTTTAGCTCAACTTTCATACAACCCAATTTTTTTTTCATATTCTAAAAATTTAGAGCTTTT
Source organism: Brachypterus glaber (assembly GCA_958510825.1). Classification (NCBI taxonomy): domain Eukaryota; kingdom Metazoa; phylum Arthropoda; class Insecta; order Coleoptera; family Kateretidae; genus Brachypterus; species Brachypterus glaber. The sequence continues at coordinate 50,694 of CAUEHQ010000573.1, forward strand.
GCATCTTTTTAAGACAAAATTTAAAAAAATCTATGTATGCGTTTTTGAGAAAAACGATTTTCATTTGTTTTAACAACAAAAATATGACGTATTTAATTTTTTTTTTGGATATTCAGATTTTACGTCAAAAAGCGAGACAAAAAGTTTCTAGGAAAGTTTGTGTTAAATGGCTTCTTAGGGGAGCTAGAAGACGTTTAAGGGACATTTTTAGAATATTATTCACTTCATAACTCAGGAACGGTTTAATTTATTGACTTGAAATTTTTACTGTAGTATGCAACCAATAAACATTATCATTTTATGATATAAAAAAATTTAACCAGGGTCGGACTTACAGTTTTACATATAAATTATGAGGCACTCATTATCTACGCCCCTGGTCAAAAACTTAATATAAATAAAATGTTAAATGCTTACATTTATTGGTTATATAGCTCAGTAAACATTTCATGTTAATAAGTTGAACCGTTACTGAGATATGAAGTGATAAATATTCTAAACATGCCCTTTAAAAGTACGCTAGCTCCCTTAAAAAGCAATTTAACTCAAAGGTCTATAAAAACTTTTTTTTCACTTTTTGACTTAAAATCTGAATATCTAAAATAATTTTTAAATATATCATTTTTTTTTTGTTAAAAAAAATAAAAATCGCTTTATCCCAAAAACGCATATACAGATTTAAAAACACATCGATAAATTAAAATTAAACTTGGTCTTAAAAAGATGCCAAAGCTCTAAATAATTAAATTATGAAAAAAACTTGGGTTATATGAAAGTTGAGCTAAAAATCATTTCCAAACCGGGGTGTATAGGCTTTTGGATTTTTAAGCACTTTATAATAAATATCCTGTGACAAAATCCACTTAAATGCAAAAAAATCGGACCACCTAAAAATTTGTCTAGAGTTGACTTTTTTTTGTTTTAAAGCCTAAACTTTCTGTAGTTTTGTCTTTATTTAGAATGATTAATAAAAACATGTTTGTATCAACAGAAAAAAAAAATGTACAACTATGTTTTTTTTCCGCATCTTCTAGGAATTGTATGCACCATACAGTAATACTACTGTAAGAGTTTGGTAGGCCACTGCGACCGTTTTTTAAATTCTTAAAAAGTCTTTCTTATTGCCGCAGTTATTATGAATATTTTCGTTTGGACTTTTTTTCATTTTGGGTTTTAAACTAATATAAGAATGTGATTGATGCTGTATTTTACATTTGAAGCTTAACCGTTTTTCGTTTTTCTTCTAATCAAGTTTAGCAGAAACGTAAAAATGGGTTTGAAAAACTTGAGAATAATAGGGTCACTCCATCTGGCGACGGTTCTGGAATACCACCACGGCAATAGAAAGGTGACGCTGAAAAATAAAGACTTAAGCTTCTAATAAAAAATAACAACTGAACTGATCTATTAGTTTTGAGTTATCTGACAAAAATACAATTTTCAGGGAAAAACCTAATGTCTCATAAACCAGAAGTTAAATTAAAAAAAAAAAGGAAAATGTTTACAATAATTGCAGCTATAAGGGGAATTTTAATAATTATTAAAATTCCTTTATTAAAATTAAAGTTAAAAAAAATTATAATTTAAAAAACAATTGCATTTGTAGTTGTTTTTTATTGGTGCTTTTATTATAAGTATGCTTTTTTTAATCATTCTAAATAAAGAAAAAAGTACGGAAAGTTTAGGTTTTAAAACAAAAAAAGAATCAGCTAAATTTATTACAAGTAAGTAGTTTTTTAAATATTTCAATTTTCAAAAAAGCTGATTTTTAGGTGGTTCGATTTTTTTGCGTTCAAGTGTATATTTTGTAAAAACATCCCGTGACAAAATATCCATGTACATTATATCCCACCAATAAAATTATTTATTAAAATATCACAACAAAAAAATATCCAAGACAACCCCCTTTCTATTTAATAAAATCACCCTTGCCTCCAATGTGATCCCTTAAAATATAAATATTAAATATATACCAAAAAATTATTTGGGATATATTATTTACGTGTTCCAAATTTAAAATAATTATCTTAAAAAGTCCCAACCAAAACTTAAAAAGATAAGGGGGGCGGACTTTAGAAGCAAACTTTACAGACAATCTAGCTGGTAAATAAGAAAATATCTGGGTTAGTTTTTCCTAATTGAAAATGTCTTATTAACCCGAAAACCCAGAAATAGTTATTTATAATACAAGGGCAAAAAGTTAAGTTTTTCGATTGAGTAGGTTTTTAAAGCCGAGGGCCGGCCGATCAGGCCTGCCCGAGGGTAATAAACCTACGAAATCGAAATTTAACTTTTTGCCCGTATATTATACAATATGTTGTATTCGATTGTTACTAATTATAATAAATTATTAAAATATACTTAATTTTAAATTGAAAAAAGTATTTTTTTTTAGTGTCTTATTACTTATCTAGTTATCCATGACAAATTTCTATCCAATCAAATCGCTAAAAAAAACAATTGAATCGTTTTTTTTACGTGCGGTTTCATTGTGAAATTAAAAAAGCTATAGCTTGGTGATTAATTTCTGTTAAAATGTGTCTGTTCTGAAAATAGTAATACTTCTGAACCGTTCTATGAATATTATAAATATTGAAATTGATTTTACAATTGAAATTTTGTGTTTTAAATTTATTTTAGTGGATGAATACAGATTAATCAGTTAACATATATTTTGAGGTTAGGTTATAGAAGAAATTTTATTTTGTATTGTAATACTTCTAAACTGTTCTATGAATATTATAAATATTGAAATTGATTTTACAATTGAAATTTTGTGCTTTAAATTTATTTTAGTGGGTGAATACAGATTAATCAGTTAACATATATTTTGACGTTATGTTATAGAAGAAATTTTATTTTGTATGAAATGATTATAATAACTGTATCTGGTCAAAAATAACAGTTAGTTCTAGACCAGAAGTGACCAAAAGGTCATACTTCTTTATAAATGTTACAGTAAAGGTAAAGCTTCTTCTTTTAAAAAAGCTTAAAAATAACAAGTTTTAGTTAGCTGGCGAAAAAAAACTTTTTGACCACAAAGTTCAACTTTTCGCCCGTAAAACATGAACAAAAGTGTCTCTTTTAGAATCAATCTAATAAAACATATATTAATAATGTTTCCTAAATAGGAATAAATATTTAGGATACTTTAATTATTATTTATTTAAAGAAATAATATTTCTATAGTCATATTATGACTGTAATTTTAAAGTTCTGAAAAAAAACACAATTTATTATATTTTAATTTATTTATACTCTTTAGAGACACAATTGTAAAATTAATTAGGTGTTTTATATCATGGAGTGTTACTGTAAATTAAAATGCATACTGATTTATATTTTATTTATTCATTGGATACCTTTCAATGAATAAATAATATATAGTATAGTACATAACTAGTGTGGAAAGTGACATATTTCACGCTAGTGGGAATGTTTACGAACGAGTCACTAGGCGAGTGAGGAAACCCCACTAGTGTACGAAATACACTTTCCCACGAGTTATGTACACTATTTTTCCTACGATCCCGAAAAAATATGAAGTTTCTTATTTTAAAATTTTCTAATTTTTATTAATTTTTAAGAAAAGCAAAGCACAAAATAATTATAAAGAGAATACTAATTTATATATGTCAAACAGGAAATATGATTTTCATTTAGCTTTAGTTTTCTTGGTTTTATATTTAATACAATACATAGCTGTTTAATGGGTTGCCTATCCCTAAATAAATGCAAACTTGAGTTTACTTATTAAATTATATTTCTTTGGTTATGCTGCCATATAAGACTTCTAAGGCTGTGGTGAAAGGTGGAAAAGGGTTTATAAAACAAGGTGAATAAAATTCGTAGAATCTACGAGAATCTAAATAAATTAGGCAAACCTCCATACATAAATATCACACGAATGTGATATAAAAATATCAAACTAGTTCGATATGAGGCGTTTTCTAAAGAACAAAAGAGTGTGCTAAATGTGATTTTCATAGAGGATCGTAGGAAAAATATATTTATCCAATACATACAGATATAAAGACAATTAACAGCTTTATTTTAAATAGATAAACTCAATAATAACCCCCGCGTGGCTTTTACTTTATTGAGTGGATAATTATTTATTTTACCCACTCAACTGTCACTAGGAAATACTTATTTATGGTACAAGTGGGTAAAGTAAGATATTGCGCTGTCGAAAATTAACCTGCTTGGCTGACGCCTCGCAGGTTAATTTTCTCATGGGCAATATCTTACTTTACTCACTTGTACCATAAATAAGTATTTCCTAGTAACATGCGTAATTTAACTAGGTGACCATATAATAGAACCAAATTCAAGACCAGAAAGCACTAAACTATTATATAGAGTCGTAATACAACGCAAATTTGTGAAATCCCGTGTATTTCTTTTTATAAAACCTAAAATCTTACTTGACTTTGCAACTATTTTATCGATATGCATAACATAATTTAATTTGGAGTCTAAAAATAATAATAATAATAATAAATCGACTTTATTCAGACCATTAACAAAATACAATTTAATTGGATTATAAACTTAAAATTAAATAGCCTAAATGGGCGAAGTCTAGCTGAAAGCTAATCAACTTAACCCAGAAAAATAATAATAGAAAAATCTTAGTAATTTGAGCATAAATTAAGAATTAATATAATACTTAAAATATATTGTACAGGAAAGGAAACAGCCATATTTTTTTATAACAAACATGTAGAATCTTTATTGCTTATTTAATAAATGTTTTTTATATTTAGTCTTAAAAGTATTTGACTTTAAATTTTTTAATTCAGCAGGAATACTGTTGTATGTAGTGACGGCACAATAGGTAAAACTTTTTTTAAAGAGAGCAGTAGTGTGTCTAGGCACAGTTAATAAGCCTTTGTCTCTAATATTTCTATTATGTGTAGAGGTGCGCAAAATAAAAATGTTTCTAATGGAAGTAATGTTTTCTGAATTAATTATGTTATGAACAAAAGTACCCAACTGAAGTTTTCTTCGAGTAGACATGTTAAGCCACCCTATTTCTTTAATTTTGTTAGAAACATGATCATATTTTCTGAGTCCGAAAATTAATCGAATGCAAGAATTTTGGACTTTTTGTATACGAACAGACTGCTGTATGTCAATATAATTACCATATACTACATTGCAATAATTATAATGAGACAATACTAGCGATTCAGATAATTTTTTTTTAAGGTTAAAATTTAAAAAATGCCTGTTAGAATATTAAGGGATGCGTAACTTTTTCGTATAAGACCACTAACATGCTCAATAAATTTTAAATCACTATCAAATATGACTCCAAGGTTTTTTGCTGTCTTTACTACAGATACAGGTTTTCCATCTATATTGATATTTATGTGAGGAAGTATATGCTCCACTTGTTTATTCTTGCCAAAAATCATAATGTTAGTTTTAGTAGGATTTAAAGACAAATTAAATTCTTTAGACAAACAGTAAATTCTATTTAAATCCTCATTAATTTTCTGAAATGCATTATGAAATTCTGCATGATTAAAAGAAAAATAGAGCTGTGTATCATCAGCATAAGCTTGGACACTGCAGTGTGCAACAGAACGAAGCAATTCTGCAGTATATATTATAAAAAGCAGCGGTCCAAGTATTGAGCCCTGTGGCACGCCATTGGTAATATTTATCGTATTCGAGAAATTATTATTACTTTTGATTTTTTGACATCTGTCAGAAAGATATGAATGAATCAACTTAACTGCTAGTTCATCAAAACCATAGTAACCCAGTAAAGCACATAAAAGTTTGTGATTGATAGTGTCAAATGCTTTAGAGAAATCTAATAAGAGCAGAACAGTCACTAATCTTTTATCGCGAGCTTTGGCAATATCATCTGAGACTTTACAAAGAGTGGTAGCGGTACTAAAACCTTTCCTAAACCCATTTTGACAATCAGGAATTATATTATTTTCATTTAAAAATTTATTCATTTGAAAGAATAAACTTTTTCATAAATCTTAGAAAGAGTAGGTAAAATACTGATGACCCTGAGATCAGACATGGATTCAGGGTTATTTTTTTTAGGTAAGGGCAAGCCGATAGCTACCTTCCATTCATCAGGGAAATATTGTTGCGCAATGCAACAGTTAATTATGTGTGCTATGTATGTATCCAAAAACGGACTGCAGTATTTAAGCATACTTAGTGAGAGATTATCTGCGCCAACAGCATTAGATTTAATAGAATTCAAAATATTTGTTACCTGCAAGGAGTTTGTTAAAGTAAAATTAAATGTATTACGTTCTAAAAAGGCATTTTGCTTATAGAAATTTATTTTATTATTACAAACATTGGTTGATGACTGCAAAAAAGATGAAAAGTAATTATTAATTTTATTGGGATCAGACAGATTCTCAGGAATTTCCCTTTTACAATTTTTTTTGACATGAAGATCGCCAAGGGCTTTCCACAGTTTTTGAGAACTTTCTTCCCTACATAAATTTTCTAAATGTTCTTTTTTATTCTGACGCATTATGTTAACCAAGTTATTTCTGATTCTTTTATAGTTATTAAAATCTTCATCCAATCCAGAACGTTTAAATTTGTTATGAGCTCTGTCTCTATCTTTCATAAGAAGATTAACATCATTAGTAATCCAAGGTGATTTAGGTTTTGTAACTCTAACTGTTTTAGTGGGGGCATGTTTATCAAAGAGTTGTATTACTAAATTATTAAGAATATTAATTTTTGCATCAATACTTTCTTCCCTAAAAATGCTATGAAAAGGTAAATTACGCATGTCTTGATAAAATAATGTACGATTAAAATTTTTATAATAACGATAGGTGACAAATTTTGGTTCAGCTTTTACTTTTTTTAATTTAAGCTCACAAAATACCATCTTGTGATCAGAAATACCATCAGTTATTATAGTACCTGATTTCTTAACAAGATCCATATTAGAAAAAAAAATAGGATCAATAAGTGTCCTGCTCTTTTCAGTTATCCTGGTTGGTTCATTTAAAAGTTGGGTTAAGCCATAAGACGAAAAACAATTATATACTGGGTTACTTAAGTTAAAAAAGTTTACATTTATATCTCCCATGCATATTACCTCATCGACAGTGGGAATAATGAAAGATAAAATGTTATCAAGGTCATCAATAAAATTATTAAGTTTTGTTTTTGGAGGTCTATAGAAATTGCATAATGCTAATTTAATTCCATCAACTTGAATTATTATACTTACATGCTCCAAGCGGTTATTTATTTCAAAGTTATAGGATATAATTTGATAGCTGTAGTTGGACTTAATATAAAAAGCCACGCCTCCCCCTCTACCAAACCTATCCCTGCGTAATAGTTTGTAGTTAGGAATAGAAATATATGCGGAATCTGTGTCTTCTGTTAACCATGTCTCTGTCACCATCATTATGTCAAAATCATGACTAATTACTAGATTTACAAAATTATTGAAACCAGTAAAAACTGATCTTATGTTTAAATGTCCTATTTTCATTCTATTTTCCTTAAAACATACAAACAGTATAAAATAATCTACACATTATAAAATTTGATGCATATTAAGAAGAAAAAAACATAATTTATATATTTATCTAATTAATTAAATTTATTTAGAATTACCCAAATAATAAAAAAAAAATTAAAGAAAAAAGCCAAAGTAAAAGAGAAAAACAAAAATAATATTGTATATAAGTCCACACAGTTCAATAACAAAAGAATATACAGAAAAAAAAATAATTCAGTAGGCTGTATAATAAGATTAATTCAAATTTATGCTCTTAAACACAGAAAACCAAAACGTATCGTAATAAAATCAGCAGTAAGAAAATCTAATAAATATATATATGAACAGCAAATAAAAAATCAAAATTAAATGCAAATTTATACATTTAAACAATTATGGAAATAAACAAAAAAAAATATAGGTATTACATAAAAAAAAACAGAAAAAAATATTAATGAATTCATTTATAAGACGTATACGTATACGCGTAAGCTGATTATGATTACGTATGAAGCAAAGTTTCAATATCTTGCAAATTATTTATAGAAGTCTTAGAATTTTTATCAGTGTAGTTAGATTTAATAACCCCATTATAAATCCAGACTTTTTCTTTGCCCAGCTTACTTTGCGCTTGTTTAAATAAATCAAACCTTTTCTTCGTTAAATCTTCATTGAAAATTATTCCAGTTCCTTTTAAGCTTTTTCGGTTCTGTAAAATATTCACCTTCATTTTCCTTGAGTAAAATCTTACAAATATTTGTGAAATGTTTTTATTTTTGTATTTATTTGTGTTTATCTTGTAGCAGGTTTCTATATCACCCTCAATACAGTTAACATTAATTTTATTAAGGGTTTCAACCACTTTAGACTTAATTTCACCTGTTCCAGAAACATTAAGACCAAAAATTCTAAAATTATTTTGTTTTTCTTGTTGTTCCAGACTGTCAATCTTGTTTTCATTTTGCTCGATTTTTTGCCGAAGTAAATTATTATCACTATCACACTTTGCCAATACCTTATCGACAATTTTGCTGATAAAGTCTTGAATCGCTAGAAGTTCAGTTATTGTTTCAGCAATAATCTGTTTAACATCTTGCCTAGACACAACCATGGTAAACTTTTAATATTATTTTGAAGCACGTAAAAAACTGCACAACTGTATACTAATTATTAGTAAAAATTTGCTGTATTTCAGTAGTAAAATTATAAAATTTCTAACAGCCGATTTTACACACAACTACTCGCCACGCGCCATCTATTACTATACTACTTATTTTAGATATTACATTTATCAAAAACATTAAAACAATTAATTATTAAATAATGTTTTTTATATAAGTGATATAAATTATTTGACAAATGATATTTGGCCGTTTAGACGGCTAAAACACTGCTGACATGAAACAAAAATTTGCTAATGGAACGTAAAAAAGCGGCCTTTCATTTATGAAAAAGATATATTATTTTTTTTAATTTATTGTAGGTCCAAATGTTACGCACTTCTAGCCACGCATTTTGCACAAGGTTATTATAACCTTTTTTGTCAAATAAGATTAGAGAATACTAAATTTTAGTGTTTACACAAATAACGAAAAAAAAGCGACAAACATTAAAAACGTGTAGTCACATATATAGTACAAATACATTTAAAGAAACAAAGAAACCATCCCACTCTAAAGTCACAGCGCACAGTGGGCAAGAAAAAAAAACTGTGACAAAATTCTCGATTTTTGCATACGACTATTTTTGATACTGTTGATTTCGAATAAAATAACTAAAGAATTCAAAAACAAAAATCCATCCGCCCCATTAGGGTGGTCCAAAAGTTTATTTTTATTTTGAGCTTTTTAAAAATGTGTCAAATGGCTTTTTTTGACTATGTTGATGAGTACCAATAACTTAAAAATTCAAAATGGCGGAGTCATTTTGATGCATCGGTTTTTGAACTGTATTTTACAGAGATGCTTAAGATTAAAGAAGTTATTATTATAAAGATGATATCAAACTTTACAATACATTTAATACCCTATTTTCTTGGAAATCTTTATTTTAAGATCGTAAGCCATCTGTAAAATAAACTAATTTTTTTAATCATAGAATATATCCTTGATTATCCGCAGGTAATGTCTAAAAATATATTACATAATTATAATTAATAAAGTATCTGTATCCTATTGTAAAGGTCCTCCTATCAGTTTAATTTATAAGTATAAAAAAATAAAATTGTTTTTTTACCTAAAAAGTTGCTAGTTTTTGCTATTACCGAAAAGAAATAATATTTTTTTTTAAATGCGTTTTAAATGGCCCACTGTGCAGCGCACAAATCAACTGTGGGGTGATTCAACCATATTTATTAAGTCTTATATAGTATAGAAAATGTTCTTAAATATAAAAAATTATTTATTAAGTCTCATTTTAAGTTAAATGGAGTAATAGAGTGTATAGTAAACAGAATCTGAGTATAGCTCTGGCAGTAACGTCATGACTACCTTAAGTCCACATCCTGGTTATAATAGGAAAAGCAAAAATAAATTTAGTCTCCATTTAATATTTTGAGCTACCATAATAACTGCCTACTTTGTATTCTCTAGCATGTTTGGTTCGGGGTTTTAGAAATAGCAACGCGTTACAACGTGGGATTAACCGACTATTACTATCAGCTAATAAAACAAAAATAATATGGAAACACATGTAGCATACGTACTATGGGCCAGGAGACCTTCGTTTTTGGACAAAACTCGGCTTTTAGCCGTAATATCGTAAAAATTAGTAACATGGGGTTTTCGACAATGCTGAAACCAAATCTGTTCATAAAAATTCAAAATTCAAAATGACGGATCCAATATGGCGGCCAAAGTTGTTAAGTTTTACTGTATTCTGATAAACGTCGGTACCCAGGGGTTTTCGAGGATCCAATATCCTATATCCTATATATTGGATGCGCCATATTGAATTATGAATTTTTAAAAGCAGATTCTGTTCTAGCATCCTCAAAAACTCCAGAATACCAATTTTTATCAGAATCCAATGAAATTTTACAGATTTTGCCTCCATATTAGATCCACCATTTTTAATTTTAAATTATTAAAAACATATTCGGTTTCGGCATCCTCGAAAACCTCTGAATAGAAATTTTCATCAGAATCCAATAAAATCTAACAGATTTGGCAGCCATATTGGATCCACCATTTTAAATTTTAAATTTTTAAAAACAGATTTGATTACAGCAGCCGGGAAAACTCCTGAATACCAATTTTCACCAGAATCCAATCAAATTTAAAATATTTAGCCGCCATATTGGATCCGCCATATTGAATTTTGAATTTTATAAAACAGATTCGGTTTCAGCATCCTCGAAAACCCCTTGTTACTAATTTTTACTATATTACAACCAAAATCGGAGATATACAAAAAAACGCGCAAAAACGTGCATCCAGGCAAGTTTTACTAATTATAAATAAATAAATAAATATAAATAAATTTTATTTAACCAGTGGGTACAATGTACATTTGGATCGTCATAAATATATAAAATTAAGAGTTCAAACATTGTGCAGGAGATAAAAATATAAAAAGCAAAAAAACTCGTGAACAATGTTTAATAAATAAAAACATGCACCCGTAGGTAAACGTTTTTATTTATTGACTACAAACAATAATAAACAAGTACAAACATTAAAAATAACAACAATAATATGACTAGAATATTTACAATTCAAAGTTACATGTTTGAAATTCAGAAAATTTATAAACGACGTTTTTTATAAGTAAAGATTTCACCTTCAACTTAAACACGCGGTAGCTTTTTATTTGTTTTAGTGAATCAGGCAAAGCATTGTAAAAATAAATACATTAATAAAAAGGTGAATTCTTAAATTTTTCTGTTTTGTGTTTGGGAATTTTTAATAACTCACTATGTCTCGTATCGTGGGAGTGATTTGTGGCGGAAATCTCAAATTGCTTAATATTTTGCCTTGTAAAAGTTATACATTTTAGTATAAAAATGGATGGAACTGTCAATATTTTTTCTTTTTTAAATATTTCCTTGCAACTTTCTCTATAACCAAGTCCAAAAATTAACCTTATAAGACGTTTCTGTAATACAAAAACTCTCGTCATTTCTGATGAGTAACCCCAATACATTATATTAAAAGAGATGTGACAGTATGCTAAGGAATAATACACTTTTAATAAACCTTGCTTAGAAAGCGAGTTTAGCAGTTGCAGTATACCGAAATATACACTGTTAATTTTTTTACAAAGTTTATCAATATGTGCTTCACCACTTAGTTTACAGTCCACAATAGTACCTAAAAATTTTGTATTTTGTGAAAAAGAAATATTATCTGGCAAACTAAAATTCGAAGGTATTGGTTTACGATTATAAAAGTTTACAGCCACCGTTTTGGATTTGTTTAACATTAATTTATTTTTAACGCACCATGAAGTTAATTCCTTAATAGTTAATATTATTAATCTAGATAGCTCAGTTAGATCCTTTGCATAAATGGTAATTGTAGTATCATCAGCAAAATTGATAAGAATACCCCTTGATATAAAGAAGTCTAGGTCATTTATAAAAATTAAAAAAAGTAAGGGTCCTAAAACAGACCCTTGTGGCACTCCTAAATTAATTTTGTGCGAATTTGACCGAGAGTTGCCAACAGAGACCGTAAATGACCTATCTTTCATGTATGTTAAAATCCAGGAAATAATGTTTTCTGGAAAGCCCATTCCACGCATCTTACAAGCTAAAAAATCAGGGTCAACAGTATCAAAGGCTTTTGATAGATCAAACAATAGCGAAACAACATAAAACCCCATATCTAACTTTGAGTATATAGAGTTTAGAAACTGATAAGATGCTGTTTCAACCGACCTACCAGCACGAAAACCATGTTGGCATTCTGAGAGAATGTTATTTGCCTCTAAAAAACTAACCATTCTGCTAAAAATTATTTTTTCAAACACTTTAGACAAAGCCATTAACAGAGAAATCTGTCTATAATTTTCTACCTTTTCTTTTGTACCTTTTTTATGGAGTGGAATGATTAAGGATTTTTTAAAAATATCGGGAAATTTACCTTGATTTAATGACTTGTTTACTAAAATAACAAAAGGATGAGAAATTTTTTCAAAAATATTTGACAATGTGGATAATGACAAATCATCAACACCACACCACACCACATTAAATATGATATTTAGTTGATTTATATATCTTTTAATTATTTTAATTCAAAACAGAACTTAAATGATTGCTTATTCAAAAGTGTAGTATTTATTTTAGTAATAAAAGCATTGAAAACATTATATGGTTTTTTCTAGTTTAAGCTCTTGTAGAAAAAAAAAACGCTTTAATATAAGGTAATAAAATTTTGAAAATAATTGCTCTGACTATTCCTTATTTGTTTGCCCTATTTACTTTTTTGAAATTCAAAAGTCAAATTTGTCGAATTTTGACCAAAAACGCAGCTCTCCTGGTGTCTTGAATCAAAATAAAGTTTTTTTTTCTGGCGCCAAAAACTCTCTTTACAGATTGAAAGAGGGTTAAATTATCTACAAACCAATTTTTTAATGAACTCGCTAGCTCAAACCATTACCGTTTTATAGCTCAAACAAAGTTGAATATTAAGATAGCTTATTGTCAATCATTTTTTAAGCATGCATATTTTGGGTTTTTGTAAAAAAACTCAAAAACCACAATTCCAACAACAAAAATAGTTTTTACATAAAAGATTCTTAGTTAAATTCAACACAAACCAACATTTTGTTTATCTCAATAGCTTCAACAGATCAAGAGATATATAGCTTCAAATGTTATTGTTTTAAATTTCATGTTACAATTTTTTCCTTCATATGCAATAAGTTGGTTTTTTGTAAATATCTTAAAATCGAGTAGGTAAAAGAAAAAAAATCATATGACTGAAAAAATAGCTAAGAAAATTATCTAAAAAACGCTGTTATATTTGTTTACTTAGCTCTTTTGGTTTGCAAAATATAGCTCGTGAAAGTTAGATTGCAGTTATAGTTATAAAGTACTTTACTAATTACGTGTGTTAATTTAAGATTGGGGTTTAAAATAAAAATAATTAGTATTTAAAATAAAAAACTTTTATTTACACAATTATCCACAATTTTCATTTGTAATTTACAAATGTTGTCTTTAACTATAGGTACATTTACTAAGTATATGAATAGAACTATAAATGTGTTGAAGAAAATTCAACTACAGCTTTCTTAAGTTGTATTCTCTAATCAGGATCATCCATAAAATTGATTTTATATTTATTCCAAGATTTAAGAAACTCCCTATAAATTGATTCTCCTGCTTGTTCAGACCAAAGACCAAGCCCACTCTGGTTAAAAAAATAAAGGGAATGTTCAATATGTTCTAACACTATATGAATTTTTAGTGTAATGGAAATTTCCGTAGCTTTGATTGATTTGTTTAATTCTTTTAAATGCTTTTTTAATTCCGGGCTTACTTTTTTTGTAGAAAAGCAGTCTTCTACTACTTTGTTCATAGCCTTAAAGGCTGAAATAAATGGAACAATGGCTAGTGGATTGATGGAGCCTAGAATAATGGGATCATTTAATCTGTCAGCTTCCTTTAAAAGTTTCCTACAAGCATTGCACTCAAATATGCACCCATGATAATTTTTGGCAATAAGTTTGAGCTTCTTAGGCCAAATTAATGCTCTTTCTCTTCCCAGTAGCGGTACAAACCCATCCCAAAACAAATGGTTGACAACTCCTTGTAACATATGAAGTTCTGGTACCACGCATTTTTCTATAATATATGTTTTATCTTCTTCTTCAAACAGAGGCATGTTGACAGTCTTTGGCATATTTTTTATTTTTTCCGAGAGAACAAAATTTTTTGTAACTGTCTCGAAGATCGCCATATGTTTTTAAACTCATACATTCAATTGATATATCAAGTGGATCTTTCTTTGCTGTATCTTCCTCTGTTTCTTCTTCTTTTTCTACTTCTTCTTTTTCTTCTTCTTCTTTTTCTTCTTCTTCTTTTTCTTCTTCTTCTTTTTCTTCTTTATTATCTCTTAATTCATTTAGGGTAACAAAGCAATATGGGCTGGGGTACGTTGATGTCGCCGTTTGTTGACCATTTACTATAAGTATTAATTTGAAATCAGCCACAAATTTAAATGGAATATTATTAATTTTTGTTAATTCGAAGAGCAATTTTATATTTTCATATGTTTCTTTGATTTCAGGAACAATACATAGCATAATAATTCTCTGCACGCTGGTTAATTTGGCCTTTTTTGCACTGCTTTCGCCTTCTGTGTATAGGCTTCTTTTTGGTTTTTTATTTTCCAGTTCAGTTTTTTCGGCGTCTAGGCAATAATTTTCAGGAAGCAATGTCATGCTTAATTTAAAAAAGATCTGTCCTCCATCAGCCATTATTTTAATATATACTTTATCTCTTTCATCTCTGGCTTCGAATACAGCATCTAAAAGCTCTTCTGCGTCTGCCCAAATAACTGGTCTTGCTTTCTTTTCGTGGTCGTCTACAAACATTTCAAATATTCCATCTTTATAGATGTCCTTTAATCTCTTGGAACGTTTACTAATATGAGTCCCATAATATGCTGGCACCGAATTCCTTCCTGTACTGCATCTTAAGAAATTAGTAATTTTTTTCATTTGCGATGCGGAAGCACCCAAGTTCACTTGATAATTATCTAATGCTTCAGTGGAAAAAAGGGCTTTTTCTTTGGATTTTGGACTTAGAAGCAGACTTGCACGTCTTCCTTTAGTGGCCAAGTTCAGGTTCATGTTATGTTTTGATTCTGGGAATTATCAGCATTAATTTTTTTTCTTAGCATTGAATGAATAATTTGATCCTGTTGTTTTTCTGGCAAGTTTTCTACAGTTTTCAGTACGTTTGCAGAAACATTCATGGCATTACATGAGTGTCTTTTTCCTTTGACAATTATTTCAAAACATACTTTACACAATTCTAATGAATTTCTAGTTTCTTCCTTTGATGTTTGAGGCATTTTTGTGACACTGTTAATTGCGGAATTTTTATTTATTTTTTTAATTGCGTTGATTCTTGCTATCAAGCAAATGTGACTGCAATTACAGTTTTTTTCTTTTTGTTCTCTATCGGGACAAGATCTGGTATTTGAAAATGGTAAAACAGCTTCTAAAAAATCTAAATTGGAATCTTTGGTAAAGGCCTTTTAGTAATACCCTTTTCCCTTTCGCTAAGTGAATGGCGACATGTAGTACATATAGAAACAGGAAACCTTGGATTTAAAATGTCGTATTTCGGGTCTAAAAATTTCTTTAATGAATTTTCAAGAATATTATTAATATAAAACTTTTCTGTATTGGATTTTCCAAAACTGATTTTTTTTTCCACATCCTGCACAAACTTTTTTTCTGTTTTCTTCATGAAACAACTTGTCTTTCGGCATTTTCAATAATTATAATTATCTTTTTGGTACGCTTGCTCAATTTAAAATGATGTTACTACTGGTGTCCTTTTCGTCCCGGGCAGGGCCAGGTCCTTTATACCTCTTGCCCTTTTTTGTGGGTGTGGTTTTCTTTGTTCTGTTTGTTTTGGTGTATGTTTCCGGTGCATCTACTCAGAGTCACCGGTTGCCATGATTTTTTGCCATGATTTATTGTTATTGCCTTGATTTGGTTTGGTTTGGTTTGGTTTGGTTTGCCGTGCTGTGTGCCGATATCATCATAAAACGTACCCTTTTTTTTTTCAATTTATTAATACAAAAGAGAATTACAATAGTAGAGACAATACATTTAAAAATTGGTTAACAAATATATGATAAAATTAGACGAAAAAGGGACAATACATTTTAAAAATTGAGGTAAAGATAAAAAATAGAATAAATAAATAAATAATTATAAATATAGATAAAATTTAACAAAGTTTGAACAGGCGCGGACGCGATACTCCCCGACGATCACCCATCCATGAACTAACCACGAGTGAGTGTTCAACTCGCAGCGTTCACCGATGGGTAGACCATCCAAGGACCGACCGCGCCCGCTTCTGCTTTGTTCTATTCAAACAGCAAAGCAACTCTCGGCGCGGCTTGGGTCTCCATCCAGAGACTGGCCACTGGCTATTTGAACAGAGGTTAAAAACATGAAGAGTTACATTTAAAATTTTTGACAGATACATTTAAAAGAATAAATAAATAAATAATAAAGTTATTTCACTCAAGAGTAGTGGTTCGGCTTCCCTGTGTTCAGGGTGGTTCAAATAAGAAGCATTTTGGCCTCTTGTACGTCATTGGTTCATCAGGATTATAATCGAGGGCTATGCGCAGGAGCTCGTTCTGGTGGCTTTCCATGAGGGGGAAATGCTTGTTTGCAAGACCCCTCATGAAATCGACCACCGTTGGAACTCCAAGATCTCTACGTATGACGTCATTTCTGACGTACCATGGTGCTCCAGTAGAAATCCGGAGCGCTAGATTTTGCACAACCTCGAGTTGACGCAGATACGTTGGAGCGGCAATCCCCCAGGCGCATCCAGCATACGTCAAGACTGGGCGTACGATGGCCGTATAGCAAAGTATCTTGGTTTTTAGGTTTAGACCGTCCCCGGCGAATAAAGGGCGAAGTTGGTAACCTAACGCCCTCGCTTTGCCGACGACGTTCTTTATTTGGGACTTAAAAGTCAGAGCTTTATCTAGTGTTATACCAAGATACTTTGCTTCGTCGCTCCATGGGATTATTCGTCCCATGAGTTCCAGCCTTGCCGTCGGCTGGATTCTCCTGCGTGTGAAAAATACCGCTTGGGTTTTGTCGGGATTAAGTTTAATGCGCCATTTAGCGCACCAATCTTCTACCGCGTCCAACGCGTTCTGCAGTGCGATGCTTATTAGCTCCGGATTTCTAGATCGGCACAAGTAAAATGTGTCGTCGGCAAATTGGCCGACGAGCACATTCGGTACTTGAGGCACGTCAGAAAAGTCAATAATAAAGATCTTGGGTCCCAGGACTGAGCCCTGCCCAACGCCCGCGAGGATAATCCTGATCGTTGACCTTGCCAAATTTATAACCACCCTGAACTTTCTATTTTTTAAATATGAATTTAGAAGTTTTACGTACCTTTTGGGGAAGCCGAACATTATCATTTTATACAACACTCCCGGATGCCAGACACGGTCAAAAGCCTGCCTGACGTCCAGGAGGGCTGCACCAGCGGCTTCTCTCCGGTTATAACCCTCACGGATAAGCTCGCTGGTGCGTACGAGTTGTTGAGTAGTGGAGTGCTCTCGCCTAAATCCGAATTGGGTATTCGGTATTACCCCGGCCTCCTCTATGTGATCGTCAAGTCGTCTGCATATAATCTTCTCGGCCACCTTGGCCACATTGGAAATCAGGCTGATGGGTCTGTAGGATTTCACCCGGGAAAGATTTTTCCCGGGTTTGGGGATGAGAATAACTACTGCCATTTTCCAAGCTTTTGGAAAATTACAGAGCCTTAGGGATGCGTTTATGTAGGAAGTCAGAGCCACTACTATTTTTTATGGTAGAGCCTTAAGGGCCCTGTTGCTGATCCTATCGTCACCAGGTGCCTTACTTAGTTTAGTGTATTTTATGATTTCTTTCACTTCGGGCAATGTGGCTGGGACGAAAGTATCCTCAACAGGACCCTCGAGGGCCTCCCTAACCGTACGCTTGACGACATTGTTGTGTCTGCGGAAATCATCGTGGGGGGGGTTTGGGAAAAATTGGGATTCAAGATGGTCGGCAAAGGCCTCCGCTTTTTCCTCATCAGAGTACTTTATGCCACTCGGGGTGGATAAAGGAGGTATGGTGGACTTTTTGTTGCGGAGAGACCTTTCCATTTTCCATATGGAACCATCATCAGGGTTTAAGTCAGTCAGTTTGTCGGTCCAAAGCTGGTTGTGAAAATCGCTTAAGGCGATTTTCACAGCACTATTTAATCTGTTATACAAATGTTTGTCTACATGGTCGTTCGTTCGTCTAGCGGCCTTTTTGGCCGCTCGTCTTCTACTAATAAGGTCTTTTATTGATTGGGGGATGTCATAAGGGTGTTTAATGCTGACTGTCTTAGTCCTCGTCGCCTCAGCTAGGGCAGCAGAAATGGCCCCCTGAAGGGCCTCGATGGCGTCGTCCAAATCAGCTGGATTGCTGACCCTTCTGACGTCACCGAAGTCCCTCAAAAGAACACTCTGGTAAAATGATGTTACTACTGGTGTCCTTTTCGTCCCGGGCAGGGCCAGGTCCTTTGGACCTCTTGCCCTTTTTTGTGGGTGTGGTTTTTCTTTGTTCTGTTTGTTTTGGTGTGTTTCCGGTGTCTCTACTCAGAGTCACCGGTTGCCATGATTTGTTGCCATGATTTAATTGTTATTGCCTTGATTTGGTTTAAAATGATGTTTTTAAACTATTGTTTCCTTTTATAATTATCAATTATTAATCTTTTGTCCAATAAGGGTTCATAAACAAATAATGTGTCCCTAATTAGCTAATCAGGGTAATACATTACTTTAAAGATTAAATTTTTGTTTTAAAGTAACTAAAGAAATGTTGACCTCACAGGCTAAGTAGTTAAGGATTATAATCCATAAAGATTAGTAGAAAAATACCTCCGCTTATAGTACAATTGGGCCCTTTTATGCAAAAAGTAGCCAACGTATTAAAAAAAAAGAGATAATGTCGTATACTGATCTAGAAATGTCCATTCCTACCCACAATATTTAAATATTGTGGGTTAGTTGCTTTTTTCATAACATGGCCCGATTAGGAGTTTTTTATAATATTTTTATTACAAACAACGTTAAGAATTAACATTTTGCTACATATTAATATTATAAAAAATTATATATATATATATACAAAATTATTACAATATTTTCTTACTTTCACGAGCTATAGTTTGCAAACCAAAAGAGCTAAGTAAACAAATAAAACGGCGTTTCTTAGCTATTATGATTTTTTTTCTTTTACCTACTCGATTTTAAGATATTTACAAAAAACCAATTTATTGCATATGAAGGAAAAAATTGTAACATGAAATTTAAAACGATAACATTTGAAGCTATATATCTCTTGATCTATTAAAGCTATTAAGATAAACAAAATGTTGGTTTGTGTTGAATTTAACTAAAAATCTTTTATGTAAATAGTTATTTGTTGTTGGAATTGTGGTTTTTGAGTTTTTTTACAAAAACCCAAAATATGCATGCTTAAAAAATGATTGACAATAAGCTATCTTAATATGCAACTTTGTTTGAGCTATAAAACGGTAATGGTTTGAGCTAGCGAGTTCATTAGAAAAGTGGTTTGTAGATAATTTTTTTGTCTATCTTTTATAACAGAACAGTTTTTTTCGTCGACTTAGCCATTTTTATGAAATCCCTAGAAAACTAAATGGGCCCATTTAAGCCTTTTTAATCCCCATTTTCTCAAAAAGGGCTCGGGGGAGGATTTTAATATTAACAGGTTTTATTCTTCAGACAACCTTCTTTCAATCTGTGAAGAGAGTTTTTGGCGCCAGAAAAAAAAACTTTATTTTGATTCAAGACACCTGTGTACGCCGGCTAACTTTTATGTTATTATAACACAGCAGGATTTTGCGATTCATCAAGTCATAGTTTCTTCCGATTGAGTGATACACAGGGTATGACTTTGTTATCGAAAAATAATTTTTAACCAGGATGACGGTAAAACTTTAACTTAATTGTCATTAGTTAAAATTATTTTTCCTAATAATCGTAAATTACTGAATAATCCAAAATTGTCGTTAAAATTTAGTAAATACAGACAGATTTTTAACGTGAGTGACGATAAAACTTTAAATTAATTGTCATTAATTGTCATAAAATATAGTTAAAATACTACCATGGAAAAAGATAAACGTGTTAATTATTAAACCTTAGTTATTTAATTAGTTAAAATTATTTAGCTAATTGAGGTTAAAAGAACAAGTTTTTTAAAAAAATAATTCCACCCCTAAAATTAAATATCTGTTGTATTTTTCCCTTTTCTATGATTCGGGCAAAACCTTGGGACTCATACAAGTTACCCATTTAATAAATAGATAAATAAAGGAGGGTGTCTCATTTTGGGCTAAATCGCCTGCAACGATAAGACTTTACATGCTTATAGATACATAAAAAATAAATACTTAGCCAAAATTTCTGCCCTTTTTACATCCCGGAACATAATTTAATAAATTATTTTAATTAAGAATTTGACATCTGTCAATGTACGATTTGGCAACATTGCACGAAACTTCAAGTGTCAAATGTCATCTCGTCAAAATAAAAATAACTTTGCACGTTAACTACTACCAAAGGAAAGGGTCTGTGTTGTGTTCACTGCTCTTGACTATATAATTAAAATATTTTGTTGTGTTTTATTAGTTTTCACGGATTCAATATACTGTAATCCAATGTGTAATTAGGTTGGACTTATGTGACTAGTTTCTTATGTTTCAGTACGATTATGGAGTTATTTTTGAGGTATTATACTGTAATAACACTGTAAGCAAACCAGCTGTTTCAGCGATAACCCAAAGCATGTAGTTCCTTGGGACAGTGTTACCCAAGACAAGTAATTTAATGTGGCTTTCAACATATTAAATTACTTTATTTCCATGATATGATTCAAAAGTAGATTATGAAAAAGTTACACATAGACTTTTAACTTTTAATATTAATTAAATATACTTATTTAAAAATAGATATATTTAATTAATATTGTGTTGTATTTTTATTATACATTCTACCTAAATGTATTTATGTTGGTCTTTAGACAAACAAAAAATATTGATTTTTTTC
>CAUEHQ010000574.1:0-30671 GCA_958510825.1 Brachypterus glaber
TATTGAAACGGACTTTACTGATATTGAGAATAATTATAAAGATGAAATTAACACCAAAAAAGAAATCATACAATCACTACAAAAAAAATGTGATGAGCTACAAGAAAATAAAAAAGAAAAAAAGCAGTGCTTAAATTGCAACAAACTTAAAAAAGAAATAAATAAACTTTTAACTGATGCCCTTATCATGGAAAACATAAACAAAACAATGGAGCATGAGATAAATCAACTTAAAGAAAAAACCATATCCATGGAGTCAATTATACACGATCTTAAAATTGATATATCAATTTTAATGAATCGCTCATTTTTTCAAAATTATCTTCACTCAGATAATAAAGCAAATAAAACTTGTAATCAACAAGAAATTGCTTTAAATGGAACAAAAACTCAACCAATTTCTCTTAAAAAGACAAAGAAACTTCTAATAATCTCTGATCAACTCGGAAAAGGATTAAACAAAAAACTACAATCCCATATGCCAGATTTTACTGTTTTTTCAATAATTAAACCAAACGCGTTGATGGCTTCCGTAATTGAGAACCTTGGGTCACATATTAATGATTACAATCGAAATGACCTAGTCTATATTATGGCTGGGAAAAATGATTTGGACTATAACAAATATCCGTCGTTCAAAAATATTTGTGATAAAATTAAAGCGTGCCAAAATACGAATGTCATATTATCATCTATTCCTTTTAGTAATAACAAAAATCTAAATAATAACATTTACAAATACAATTGTAAGTTAAAGGAGATTACCATTAAATATCACAAACTGGTACCTGGTAATGTTTACTTTTACGAAATAAACAAGCATAATTATGTAATAAAGAATACTTTAATTGCTGCTGACGTTTACAAAGCCTATCAAGACATGGAAAAAGTGAGGGATACTCGTAAAAATCTACTTTTTATTGAAACAAATGATAACACTTTCTTTAATCAAAATAGCGAAAATGACGTATCCGTATTATATAATGAGATTACCCAACAAAACAGCATGCACCAAACCAATCCCAACTCAAACAGCAATCCCAAAGAAGTCATAACACCACATCATTCTCCACCGCCCATTATAAATCTAGAGGAAGATACTAATAACTCTACATCAACAAGTGACGTATTAGAAATTCAAGATGACCCTTTTTTATAAAAACTAATATTTCCCCAGAGTGTACAAACAAATTCTCAATTAATGCTTTTCATTTAAATATTCAGTGTTTATCAAATAAAGTTGGTCTAATTGAATCATACTGTAGTATAAAAAATCCAATGTTTTTGTGTATTACTGAGCATTGGTACTTAAAAGATGATATTCAGTTTTGCAAAATTAATAATTATAACATTGTACAATATTTCAGTAGGAGTAAATCAATTCATGGTGGTAGCGTGATATTTGCCAGAATTGATATTTTTAATAAATGCAAACCCATTCCAAATGTTAAGAAACTTTCAGTTGAATTACACTTTGAATGTTCTGGATTAATTTTTAATAACTCACTTTGTATTTTATGTGTGTATAGATCAACCGAGGGAGATTGCACAATTTTCACGGACAGACTTTTTGATGCTATAAATTACTGTTTATTTAGGTTTCCTTTTTTAATTATTTTAGGTGACTTTAATATAGATGAGCTAAGAGATAAACAAGATTTTAATAAATTAAATAACATACTAAAAACATTTAAACTTAAATCTCTAGTTAAAAACCATACTAGAATATTTACTACAAAAACATATACGTCATTTTCTACAATCGATTATATCTTAACAAATTTAGATGATTGTTCGCATAGTAATTTTGATTTAGGTTTCTCTGACCATCATGCACAATCTTTTCACGCTCAACTTACGATTGATCCTGAAAAACATTCAAATTCTTCCTCTGAAAGCAATAGAACATATACTATAAGAAAGATAAATAATGAGTCTATAAATCATTTTAAATTTTTGTTTTCTAAAGAATGTATAGATTTTAGTGAATTAGATTTTGATGAGTGTTTTAACAAGTTCTTTAATTTGTTTATGTGGTCTTTTAACTGTGCATCTCCAATCACAAAAAAAATCATAAAAAACTCTAACAAACATAAAATAATTTTTTCCGCTGAGTTAAGAAAAGATTTAGAACAGCTAAGAAATTTAAGTTGGATACGTAAAAGAACCGACGACAACATTTTTCATAGTCAGTATAAAATTTTTAAAAAAAGTGTTAATAGTAAAATTAAAAATGAAAAACGAAAACATTACTCCAAAATAATAAATAACTCATCAAACAAAACTAAAACATCTTGGCAAATAGTAAAATCGTTAAAAAATAAACCTGTTTCCAATCAAAAAATAAAACTATCTTATAAAAATAAAATTATAGACAAGCCCATAGATGTAGCTAATGCATTTGGGAATTATTTATCAAATATAGTTGAGCAAACATTAAAAACCAACTTTGTATCTTCTATTAATTGTACTGTAGCACCTCGAATCAACGAAACTATGTTTTTTAACTTAGTCACAAAAGAAGAAATCATTTCTGTTATCAACTCATTACCAAATAAGCATTCAACAGGTTTGGATGAGATACCTATTAAGCTGATTAAATCTTGTAAAGAAGAACTTAGTCAACCTTTAGCGGAAATTATCAATAAATCCCTTTTAAGTGGTACTTTTCCAATGGCCTTAAAAGAATCATCCGTAACTGTAATATATAAGAAAAACGATCCTCTTGATCCAGGAAATTATCGCCCTATTTCTTTGCTAAGCGTTCTCTCAAAAATTTTGGAAAAAACAGTTTATAATCGTCTTATAAAATTTCTTAACCGTCATAATATTTTAAGTCATTGCCAACACGGCTTTAGAAAAGGCTTTTCAACAGAAACTGCTTCAGTAGAGTTGGTTCAAGAAATCTATGACTGTCTTGACATGGGCAAGTACGTCGTAGCGATAAGTTTTGATTTAACCAAAGCTTTTGACACTCTTCATCCAGAATTTGTAAAACTTAAGTTAAATAGTTTTGGTATCCGTGGTTGTGTTAATCAGTGGCTCATATCTTTTTTAAAAAATAGAAAGTTTAGAGTTAAAATCAATAAAATTTTATCAGAATCTTTTTTGCAAAACCAAGGCACTCCTCAAGGAAGTATACTTGGACCCCTATTATTTATCCTTTTTATTAATGATCTACCATATATAATTAAAGACGGTAAAATTATAATTTATGCAGATGATAGCACGATCGTACTTTCAGCCAATGACATTCCAACTTTATTGTTAAAAATAAACCAAATTTTAAAAGATTTTACACTATGGTGCAAAAAAAACATGTTAATTGTAAATGAAAGTAAAACGGTTATTGTGGAATTTGGCCACTATAGGAAAACTTTTACGGACCTCTCCTTTGATTTTAATAATAAAATTATTAAATGTTCAGATTCTATGAATTTTTTAGGTGTTAATATCGATAAACATCTCTCGTGGTCTGGTCATATTGATTGCATTTTAAAAAGATTAAGTAAGCAGGTTTTTCTTTTTAACACACTTAAACAAAATTTAAATTTAGAGACATTATTGCAAGTTTACTATGCAAACATACATTCAATTGTTTCTTATAATATAATTGTTTGGGGACAAGCTGTTGCAGTTGAGGATGTCCTTATAATCCAAAAGCGACTCATTAGAATAATTTTTAATCTTAACTATATCGAGTCTTGTCGGGAAACCTTTAAAAAATATAAAATTTTAACTGTGCCGTCCATATATTTATATAAATTATTCATGTTTTTAAAAAAAAATGAGGACACTTTCCCAATACGTGAACATAAATACCCAACAAGAAACAAAAATCTTTTCGTTATAGATAAATATCGTTTGGAAATGCATAAAAAATCTCCGCGCCACGCTGCACAGTATTATTACAACCTTTTGCCAAATACAATAAAAAATGCACCAAACACATTATTTAAAAAGAAAGTAAAATCTTTTCTTTTGGAAAGAACTATTTATAGTCTGTCTGAATTTGAAAATTTTGCAAAAGCCCCCAATTAATGTTTTTATGTTTTTATTTATTTTTTAATGTTTTTCATTTATTTTAGACTCTTTTTTTTATTAGTTATATTAGTTTTTCGATTTTAGACGTTTTTCGTTTTTTTTTCGATTTTAGACTTTTTATTTTTTGCATTATTATTAGTGTTATTTTATTATGTTATTATTTTTGTTTGTTTTTATATCATATAAATGTAATGTAATATTTAATTTTAATTTTGACAATGTCTATCTGTTTTTTATATCAGTCTAAGACAATAAATGATATTCTATTCTATTCTATAATATTGTAAAAATACGAACGTATTCAACTGTAATATGTTTACAGAAAAGAACAGAGAAGATTTATTTAAAGATTTTTGGAAAATGACGTGGGGGTAGAAGAATGTGTTTTTATTATCAATGATAGACGTAGAAGGAACCATTAAAAAGAAGAAATTAAATGGAAATGTTTCGAGAAGATCCGAATCAAGAAAATACTACCTGAAAATTAACGATCAAAAGAAAAGGGTTTGCAAAAGTACGTTCCTTAACATACTCGGAATAAAAGAATGGACTATTCGGTATTGTATAGAAAATAGAGCTCCAAATAAACCAAAAGAAGAAAATAATGAAGACATAAAATTAAGTAATACTATTGGTATATTATTGTTATAATATTTTAGTTTAATAAATATTTTATTAGCCAGCTTAAAGTATAATATTTTTACTTTAAAAAGCTTTACTTTTCTGTTAATCATTAATATAATAAGTTTTTCCTTCTCCTGTAAAATTTTGTTTCTAAACCTTACGCGGTTTTGCAGTTAGACGTTACGCGGTTTTGCAGTTGGACGTTAGCGGTATTGCAGTATCATGGACGATTTGCTTTATATTATTTTTTATTTTTCATATACAGTTTTACAGGGGTGGCACTAGCCCACTGATTAAAAAGTCACTTTTTCCGAAAAACTTTAATTTCTCCTAAATGAGAAGACTTATGATAAAAAATAAAAGAAGGAATCAGTCACAATAAGTGTGGCTTTTAGAATAAGTTTTAAAACTTATGGAAACATTTGAGTTTGTGGTTAAATTGCATCAAAAAAGATTGGGTAAAAAAACATGACTATTTAAGCAATGTAAACCCAGTTTAAACATGTTTGCACCAGAAACTTAAATTAAATAAATAAAAGTTAAGGACTTAAGCTTCAAATTAAAAAATAAATCAATTAAATCCACTGTGTAGTTTTTTTGTTATTTGCAAAAATGTTTATTTTCAGAAAAAACCGTATATCTCCTAAACGAGAAAAGGAAAATTAAAAAGTTAAAAAAGAAATTACTCCCATTTAATTGGCCTATAAAATCAATTAATTAAATTGTAAAAAAATATGCAGTGGCAAACCGTGCGCATATCGAAAGAAGCAGTAAAAAAACATAGCTGTGTAATTTTCATTGCTGCCGGTTTAAAAAAAGATTTTTGATAATTTTTATTCCAGTAATTAAGAGCTAAAAGTTCAAGCTTTAAAATAAAAAAAAGGTCAAATAAATCTATTGAATAGTTTTGGAGTTATTAGCATTTGAAAATGTGTATTTTTTTAGGTGGGCCGATATTTTTGAGCAGAAGTGTATAATAGTGTAATAATTATATTGTAATAATTTATCAACTAATATAAAGTTTTGTTTGTTTTCTTAATAACCCATTTTACGTGCCTATAAAATATAAAAATAGAAATTTAATATTAATAATTAATGTTATCAAATATCGGTTTTTAATGACAAATGTTTTAAAATAGTTTTACCAAAACATAACGTTATATTGGTAAATATAAATTAATAGTATAAATCGAAGGGGATCCACTCGATGGGATGACTCGAGTCATTTACAAATTACGTCATGCAAATTTCGGCTATTTTTGCTTCCTTTTGGAATGTTTTAACCATTTAAAACTTTTTGTAAACAATTTTCCAATTTTTCGATGGAAGAATTGCCATTTTTTTCGACATAAATTATAATTATAAATAATTATTTAAAAAAGCATTTTAAATTTAACCCATTTTCGTCCACTGTACTCATTTGGGTACACATTTTAAAGCGAGATTAGAGACATCAAAGAACTCACATCTAAAGATGGAATTTTAATCCAATGTTTATGAACTTGTGATCTTTTTGTTTGTTTATTTACAAACAGAATCGCGATACAGTTCATGGTGTAAAATGTAGATGTCGCTAGTCAACTTTTTCGTTATCTCGTAGCAATGTTGCGTAATTTCCACCTTATCATGAATTCAAATCATTATACTTAAATTAAAAATGTAAAAAACTTTATTGTGTATAATATAATTATGTTTAATAATATAATATACTTAAATATATTAAAATTAAACTACTATAGTTCATATAAAACTCACATAGAACTAATGTTTCATAAAATTCACAATAAAATATCCAAAGTATATGTTTCCAATCGGCAACACTGTACCCCTGTCAGTTATTTTACGACATTAGACTGTGAGTTTACACATTCTTTCTCTCTGTTTACGCGTACTAAGTGTAAACAATAGTCACTCCCCACCAGCCCCTCACCGTAGTTGGTTCACGCTTCAAACAAAGCATACGGTAGATGTCATCATGTTCCTTCTTGAGGTAAAAGTTCTTTGAGAGACATCTATGATCGTAAAGCCGAGTTATTTTTATATAAACGTCTTAAATTTAGTTTTATTTCTTCGTTTCGACTAAAAGTTGCCCTTCAAAACTTCTCATCTCGGCACAACAAGGGTTGTCTAAAAAAATTGCACCTGTTTTTTGAGTTTATGTGGGATAAGTCTGCATTTTCGTTAATAAATACATTAAAAATGAAGTCCAAATGGATTTATTTTGTTATTTATCTTGATTATGTTTTGTAAGACATAAAAACTTCAGTTAATTAATAAATAAGGGAACATTCAAGTATTACGTAACACAAATTTTGATCATTTTGGACTTTTTACTGCTTTAAACTCTAATATATCGAAAACAAAGTTGTTTCTAAAATTATTTGACCAATTTAAAAAAATCTTTCATATAGGTTCTAAATTAATAAAATACAATAATAATTAATTTAATTATAACCAAAAAACGCCAAAAAAAGTTTTACCACAGTCTTTCCCTCAATCGTTTATCACCAAAATATAATCTGTTATTTGAAATATGATAAGAAACAATATGCAAAAAACCGCTTGTCGATATCTTTTTTAGAAATGGAGTTACACCCAGACAGACAGACAGACAGACGCAAAAAATTTTTTCACTTTTTTCGACTCTTGGAATGGTCTAAAACGTCGAGAAATATGAAAAAACATGGTCAGATTTTTACTTTTCGGCGAAGATTTCAATACATTGGCACTCTTAATAGTACTATACTGGAAATGCAATAAAACCTTTAGTGACTCATACCTCTGCTGCTTTCGTATAAGGGGTCCGCCTTTGCGAAGCTTCGACGAAATTACGCGAGTCGCACCCGAACTGGTATGATCTTCGCCTTTTACCACACATTCGCAATAAAAAGTCACTGCAGGTTTTATTGAATTTCCAGTATAAGTGTCGATTTTATTTATTTTTATTTTTTTTTGTCTTTTCAGATTTTGTGCATTTTACGTCAACCTCTACAGGGCGTTTGGTCACCATGGACCGCATCAGAGGGAATCTGGTGTGGGAGGGCGATTTAGGCAGCCCAGTGATTGGTGCTTATTTATTAGACAAAGATGGGCTTATAATGGCACCATTTACCAGTTTAGCCAACCATACTTTGAGTTATTTAGCCACTAATTTGGTTACTAATGAGGGACTTACCTCAACACATATGAAGTTATAGTAAGTATGGAAGGAACCAACGAACTAATATCTCTTCTCTATAAAATAGACATTTTATTTGTAAAAACTGACAAAAACGTAGCCAACATTTGTCTGTCTTACTCGCACAGCTTTGTTCTAACAGAGACAACAATAACATTTACTGGTAATTGTTATTGTTCAGGCCTGAATATACCTACTATTTGTTTACAAACAAACCGAGATGTTAGCGATACTTTATATTAACGGTATGCGTATTCTAGAGAGAAGAGTTGTTAGTTCGTTGGAAGGAACAGGATTGTAATAAATTTTGGATTAAACTTCCAACAAATAATAATATTAATAATTAACCTATTATATGCCTATTCACGTGATCACACACCTTTCCTTTTAACGTTTCAAATGAGTTATTATTTATTTTTCTTTTGATTTTTCTAAATTTGTTTATATTCTCTTTTTTATGATTTTATTTTTTTTCTTCTTCACTTGTTTAGCCCTACGTTGTATGTGGGACAGCATATCCACGGCCTGTACGCCATTTCTTCGCTGGTGGACGCCAACGTGGTGGCCATCACGGCCTCGGACGAGGGCCCGCTTATGTTGGATGGTCCTTTTGCCCCGGACAAACCCCAACCGTATGCGACTTTTCCGTTGCCGGACCGGAATTATAGACTGCCACAAAGTAAGTGCTTTTTTATTGAGAAAAAAATGTTTTGTTTTTTTTTAGATTTAATTTTTTTTTTACATTTTTAAAATATTTTTTTTTTTTGATTTTTTTTTTTTGATTTTTATTGTTTTTAATTTTTTTTATTTTTTTGCTGCCAGTACAAAAATAGTAGACCTCCTCGTGAGCCAACACTTTTTTAAAATTATTGGCATGGCCACAAAAACTCAAAAAAACGAAATATCTGAACCGCGTGCACTTTTCCGTTTAACGTACCTAGCTATGTTTACTCAGCTGCAAACCCGACAATACTGGCTTCCTTAAAAAATAAAAAAGCGCCACTTTTCAAATGCTAAAAAATTAAAGAAAAAGTTAAAAAAAAAGGTCCGAAAATAACAATTTTTTTGGAAAACATTACCTTGGTAAAAGTATTCTTTAAAATTTTCTGTTTCCCTTTTTCAGAAATGTACGACAGTGACAAATGGCAAAGCATGCCAAGCTTCTCCACAAATTTCAAAATCTACGTAGGCCACTACAACGTTCCAGACTACGACACCTCCAAAATAATGATTGGAGGCAACCCTAACCCCAGACTGATAACCGACGAAAGTATTAAACCCAGTGTGCCTAAAATACCCGACCAATCTGACCAAAACAACCAAAAACCTATAAATAAAGAAACTCAGACTGATTTTGGAAGTACCCAAACAGAGTTCTTTGAAAATAAAGAAAGTGAATTTAATGGCGATGAAGTTATAAAAGTTGATAGTGTGGGAACTTTGAATTCATTGAAAAGAAGTTATTTGAATCTTAAACAGTGGATAAATCAACAGGAAAATAAGGGGTTAAAGTTGACACTTATAATTTTGTCGGGTAGTGTTGTGGCGATGTTTTGGTATTTGCAGATACAGGTAAGACATATAATCAGGCCTATTCACATGTACCATTGAAATCTATTCAATATTAACAAAAATTACAATCCCATGCAGTTTTAATACATGACCTTGCAATTTTCGTCAATATTACCACAAATCTCAATATCAATGGTACGTGTGAATAGGCCTGATTGCCCTGCTATAACAAGTTGTCCTGTCTGCAAAAATTCACTTTTTGAGATAAGCACACCATTGTGTTGCTTTCAAAGAACTTTTACCTCAAGAAGTAATTTCAGACGAATGTTTATGAAGGTGTTATCTTTTTGTTTGTTTATTTACTAACAGAAACGCGATACAGCTTTGTGGTGTAAAATGTAGATGTCGCTAGTCGACTTTCAGGCTGCCTAGTAGCGATGTTGCGTAGTTTCCACCTTATCATGAATTCAAATTATTATACTTAAATTAAAAATGTAAAAAACTTTATTGTGTATACTATAATTATGTTTAATGATATAGTATATTTAAATATATTAAAATTAAACTACTAGTTCATATAAAACTCATACAGAACTAATGTTTCTTAAAATTTACAATAAAATATCCAAAGTATATGTTTCCAATCGGCAACACTGTACCCCTGTCAGTCATTTTACGACATTAGACTGTGAGTTTACACATTCTTTCTCTCTCTTTACGCGTACTAAGTGTAAACAATAGCCACTCCCCACCAGCCCCTCACCGTAGTTGGTTCACGCTTCAAACAAAGCATACGGTAGATTTCATCATGTTCCTTCTTGAGGTAAAAGTTCTTTGGTTGCTTTACACTAGCCCCATGTGCCTACTAAGAAGAAATATCATATCTAAAATCCAAATCCTAAAAATTAGCCTAAGATGTTTGTCCTATGTGGATAATTTTCAATGGTTTCTAAATAAAATTGTCCTAACTAGTTTTTACTAGACGAATAAGTCAGGACTGGAACTAACTTTACAGATCTTAGAAATTTGATTGGACTTTTTAAAATTATTTTGTCCTAACTTTCTCAGATAAAACAAATGCATTTAGTATGATAATTTATTTTTCTGACAAAAAAATATATATTTTTTTAAAGGATATCACGTAATATCACCATAAATACTGCTGATTATTTTTGATTTAAAATAAAGCAGAACCCAACGCCATATTTATTTAAACATGTTTACAAAAAGTGAAAACAAAAACAATAAAACTGGCCATATCTCAAAACATCTAATTTTCAGATATGACAACTTGGCTTTCAGGGCAGTATACTTTCCCCAAGTAAAGTCTTAAGTTAGAAAAACATTTTTGAAAAAATTTTATTGCTTTTTTTCACGATTCTTGATGTTTTTTATGTGAAAAACGTGATTTTCGTGAAACAATTGTTTTGTCTGTCCGTCGGTCTGGTGAATTTACCTATTTCCAACTATACTTTGTTATTAAATTAAGCTCCAAGTCACACGTCACTTCCACGTTCGTTAATTTACATAATACTTCTCAATATTGGTTAAAAAATGAATTGGGTAATAAATAAGGTGGTTTTGGATCACGAAGATCACGTTTTGGAAAAAAAAACTGGAAATATTACAAATAATCAGATTGGATTTATTCGGTTTTATAAAGATAAGTTGTGGTTTTCTAATGGCCACACAGATTACCTGATCTAACACCGATAGATGAAAATTTATAACCACTTTAACGCTTTTAGACAAACACTTTAAATCTGTTCAAATTTGTTCCTTATCCAATGTTTTTAGCTGGACTTGTTTTTGGTCAAAATCGGGGTGGGAGTGTAAGGGTAAGGTGGGTAAAACTGTTGTTTTGAAAAAAAAAATGAATATGTATTTCTTTGACCGAAAAGACACTTATTGAAGATTTTTTTTGTATGAAGTATAGCGGAAAGTATTCTTTTGTCAGCAGTAGTTTTTTTTTAGATAAGAGAAACTCAACAGCTCTCCCAAAACGGTTCGAGATCGAGCCAGGCCAGTTCTTTTGGCCGTAACGGCGCCGTTACAGCCATCGCTCAAGAAATGCCCGACGGGCTGATAAAAGTGGGAAAAATCACTTTCCATCCGGACCAGTTGCTGGGGAAAGGATGCGAAGGAACTTTTGTTTATAGGTGAGTAGCATAGAGTGACTCTAGCATAGAGCAGAACAATAAAAGAAAAAACACCGCGAAAATCTTTCGGGTTCGTCAACTTTCGTCATTATCAAGTTTTCAGTCCGTCTCTATCCCTAGTCATTTTCCGTATTTGCTTAAAATTTCTATCTTTTGTTATTTGTCAGCATTATTACATCGGCACTTAGTGCTACTAAGAGTGCCGATGTATTGAAATTTTCGCCGAAAAGTCAAAATCTTTGACCACGTTTTTTTCACATTTCTCGACGTTTTAGACCATTCGAAATCAGTAAAAAAAAAAATTGCGTCCGTCTGTCTGTCTGTCTGGGTGTAAGCTCTCTAACTCCATTTCTACATGAAATATGGACTTGCGGTTTTGCATATTGTTTTTTATCGTATTCCGAAGAGCTGATTAGATTTTGGGGGTAAACGATTGGGGGTAAATAGGGTAAAACTTCTATTTTTAGCGTTTTTTGTTTATAATTAAGGCAATTATTATTGTATTTGGTTAATTTAGCACTTATATAAAGATTAAGATAATTTTAAATTGGTCAAAAAATGTTATAAACAACGTTTTCCTAAAACGCATTGTTTTCAAGATATTGGCGTTTAAAGCAGTAAAAGGTTTTTTTAGCATATCTCACATATTTATAACCCTATTTCAAAAAATTATATTTTAAAAAAAAGCTCTTTTTATGCCCTATAAAAAATGTTAAATACAGTTTTTTGCTAGAATATAATGTTTTAAAGATACAGAATTTAAAATGAAACAAAAAACATAGTTTGAAATTTTCAAACTAGATGGCTCTAGTGTATAATAGTGCCGATGTTTTGACAGGTGCTTGCAATGTTTCATCTAGTTTCATTCTATGTCTGCCAACATTTCTTCTAACTTTCAACTTGCTCTCCAAAATATATTTTTTTTATATCCAAAAAACATGATTTCCGTAAAAAAATTATGTGCGGGTTGTTGTCCGGGTTAATTATCCAAAGTTCTAGGCTGAGATCGTTTTGCTTAAAGATCCAGGTCAGGTAAAATGAGGTTTAAAAACTGTTTTTATAAAAAAAATCAACGTTTTTGATTTTTTTTGTTTTGTTTTTTCGGTAAAAAAACTTATTTTTTTGTTTTGTTTTAATTAATCTAGTCTTACAATGGAAAGTATTCTTGTTGTCAGCAGTATTTTTATTTTTACAGAGGTGAATTTGACAACCGTCGTGTAGCTGTCAAAAGACTCCTCCCCGAGTGTTTCACATTCGCAGACAGAGAGGTCGCCCTGTTGCGCGAAAGCGACGCGCATCCCAACGTTATCCGTTACTTCTGCATGGAACAGGACAAAATGTTCCGTTATATAGCCCTGGAACTGTGCCAGGCCACTTTGAGCGAGTATATACAGGGCGTTTGTGACACTTCGTGTATACAGCCTATGGATATTTTGCAGCAGGTCACTTCTGGATTGGCACACTTGCACCATTTAGATATTGGTGAGTAGTAGAATTCCTACATGACATTTTTGACAAATATAAAGACATAAAACATATTTTCTCAATACATCTTTGCTCAGGATACTTGTAAAAAAGTGGGTAAGGGGATCAAAACTATTTCTTAAAAACATGATTTCGCCGAAAAAAATCCATCTGTCGGTCTGTCCGGGAATTTTTTTAACACGATAACTCGAGAAAACTTTGAGCTACATACTTAAAATTCGGAATAAAGGTTCATTGTCCAAAAATCTTGGCTGTTATTGTTTTTGGTAAAATCAAGTAGGGGTAAGGTGGGTCAAAGTGGTAAAAACTATTATTTAATTTATTTTTTTATTGTTTTTTTCAAAAATTTTTCAATATTTTATTTTTTCAGTTCATAGGGACGTAAAACCACACAACGTTCTCCTCTCAATGCCTAGTAATAAACGAGTAAGGGCGATGATATCCGACTTCGGACTGTGCAAAAAGCTGCAAGTCGGAAGGATGTCGTTCTCGAGGCGTTCTGGAGTTACTGGCACCGACGGCTGGATCGCGCCAGAGATGTTGCAAGGAAATGAAAGAACTGTAAGTTTGTAAAATAAATATCTTTTTTAAATCTACCTAAAAATTTTTTTTTTTTAGTTTTTTTCTTTAAAAATCTTTTTATTTTAAATATATATATTTTTTATATTTATTTTGCTTTTTTTCTGCTTTCTTTTTGTATTGTGGGGGGTTTTATAGAGTACTAGTGCGCTAAAAACGTTTTATGAAACGAGTGCTTTATACTATTTTTTTCTATTTTGCTCTAAACTTTAAATAAACTTACATTTAAATTGATGACCGATTTAGGAATTTTTGTTTTGGGTTGACATTACAATTTTCGCAATGTTTGAAATTCATAGAACAAACGATATTTTGATATCTTTTATAGTCAGGTCTTCTCTTTTTCTCTGCAAGTAACCAAGCCACAATTTTAAAAATTAACTTAAAACACAATTTCGTAGAAAACTAACATTTGCACGGAAAACGCCGAGCGATATTCTTTTGTCCAGTCTTACCAACCCAAAAGAAAAAAAGTACTAACCTTTTATAGGCCTATAAGAACACGCATAATGAGCTTATAAGGGTCGAAAAATATAAAAACTATTTTTCAGACATGTGCAGTGGACCTCTTCTCCCTAGGATGCCTGTTTTACTACGTCCTGTCAAAAGGATGTCACCCTTTCGGAGACGCTTTAAGAAGACAGGCCAACATCCTCTCCGGAGAATACGATCTGTCCGACTTAAAAGGTCCCCAGTGGCAGATAAATCTGGAAATCCCCCTGATTTCCGCGCTGATTTCTTGCGATCCAAAGGAAAGGCCCAAATGCAATGCGGTTTTGGTGTATCCCCTGTTTTGGAATACGGCTAAGATACTGACATTTTTTCAGGTGAGAAAGTGAAACTGAAAAATGGTAGTTAGTTTTTCTCAAAAATATGCTGAAGTTTTAGGATTTTAAATATTTTGTTGATATACTAGTCATAGCGTGTAAGCGCTAGAATAGTATTATACGGTAGTCTTGAATTTCCCAAAATCGACAAAAAACGTCCTAGACAATTTTTTTTTGGATACAAATTGTTTCATGAAAAAATAAGAAACTTGGAAAATGTCCGACCGTCTGTCTGTCCCTCCGATTTTTGTGAACACGAGAACTCCAGAACGAATTATCAAAAAAAAATCAAAGTCGTCACAAAATGTGAGAAACAAAGATGTCAATAATCAGTATATCCTCTGTTCTCAAACAAAACATTTTAATGGATTTTAATGGCTCTTGAAGGGTGCATGGGGGGTTATCTCTATTCAAAATGACCCTTTTTAGCATATCCCACACGTTCACACAAGGATTCATGTCAGGTGAGTTTGCTGGCCATTTTATTCTTTGACCATTGCCTTCCTGTAGAAAATTGGTTACCCTTCTTGTGCGGTGGGCAGTTGCGCTATCGTCCATAAAAATAAAATTATCTCCAATTTCGTTTCGCAATGGAAAACGATTGGTTCGGCTTTTTGGGCGTAAATGTTTTGCCTGTGAACAGAGGAGGACATACCGGTTATTGACATATTTGTTTCTCATATTTTGTGACGACTTAAAATGACAATTAAAATTGATACAATTTTTTTAATTTAATTCCATGAAAAAAACCTTACACGTAATAAAGCATTTCAATAAAATGCAGAATTGAACCAATATATTTTTTTACGTTTCAAATTAATTGGGGGCCCTAGAATTTTTTTTCACCATAACTTTTTTCTCTCCAGGTCGTTTGAAAAAATGTTATTTTATTATTTTTTTAGGATGTTAGTGATAGAGTAGAAAAAGCAGATACGAACGACTACGTCCTGCAAGAATTGGAGAAAAATCCACGTTCCGTTGTAAAGGTCGATTGGAGGGTTCATATACACGACGAAGTTGCGAGGGATTTGCGAAAGTACCGTAGTTACAGAGGAAACTCGGTTAGAGATCTTCTAAGGGCACTCCGAAATAAGGTATTTTATTTATTTTACATCGGCACTTAGTGCTACTAAGAGTGCCGATGTATTGAAAACTTCGCCGAAAAGTCAAAATCTTTGACTACGTTTTTTTTCACATTTCTCGACGTTTTAGACCATTCTGAGTCGAAATCAGTAAAAAAAAATTTTGCGTCCGTCTGTCTGTCAGTCTGTCTGTCTGTCTGTCTGTCTGTCTGCCTGTCTGTCTGTCTGTCTGGGTGTAAACTCTCTAACTCCATTTCTACATGAGATATCGACTTGCGGTTTTTTGCATATTGTTTCTTATCGTATTCCGAAGAGCTGATTAGATTTTGGGGGTAAACGATTGGGGGTAAGGGGGTAAAAATAGGGTAAAACTCCTATTTT
Organism: Brachypterus glaber; assembly: GCA_958510825.1. Lineage (NCBI taxonomy): Eukaryota > Metazoa > Arthropoda > Insecta > Coleoptera > Kateretidae > Brachypterus > Brachypterus glaber. The sequence continues at coordinate 15,872 of CAUEHQ010000574.1, forward strand.
TAGCGTTTTTTGTTTATAATTAAGGCAATTATTATTGTATTTGGTTAATTTAGCACTTATATAAAAGATAATTTTAAATTGGTCAAAAAATGTTATAAACAACGTTTTCCTAAAACGCATTGTTTTCGAGGTATTGGCGTTTAAGGCAGTAAAAGGTTTTTTTAGCATATCTCACATATTTATAACCCGATTTCAAAAAATTATATTTTAAATAAAAGCTCTTTTTAAGCCCTATAAAAAATGTTATATACATTTTTTTTCTAGAATATAATGTTTTAAAGATACAGAATTTAAAATCAAACAAAACACCTAGTTTGAAATTTGCAAACCAGATGGCCCTAGTGTACAATAGTGCCGATGTTTTGACAGGGTGCTTGCAACGTTTCATCTAGTTTATTTTATTTAGTCTCAAAAAACAGCACAGTCTTGCATAAAGAGTTTTTGTTGTTTTTTTTTTCAGAAACATCATTTTAGGGAGTTAACCCAAGAAGCCCAAGACTTACTGGGCGAAATACCAGTTACATTTACCCAGTATTGGATCAACAGATTTCCCCTACTCTTTATACATGTGTACATATACATGCAGATAGTTTCAACTGAAAATACTTTTAAAAACTATTATTTCAAAAATCAAGTATACTCGCTAAAAAATTACGAGGCTCAAGTGCAAAATTTCATCGAAAAACATCCTCTACCGGCGATAGAATGCTTTGAGGAAAATCTGGAGGAAAAAGTAACTAAAAGTCCGAGATTTCAAAAATATTCACCCAGACATTATCAAAAGTTGCCAAAAACGGAGAACAGAAATGTTCAGTCTGAAAATGTCGGTTTGTACAGAAACAGGGTAGAAAATTTGGGTACAGGCGACATAAATCAAAATAGCGCAAAAAATAGCGCTAATAATAGCGCAAATAATATCGCAAATATTAGCGCAAATAATAGTGCATATTATAGTTCAAATAGGCCGTATGAGCTTAATTTTAAGAAAAAGAAGAAAAAGGCAACAAAAATTGACGAACCATTGACTTGGTCGGTTAAAGAATGACATTCCTCACATATTTTAAGGTTATTTGCAAAAAAAGTACGGTAAGTCGCACAGTTTTTTTTTATTTCACCTTTTAATATTTTTTTACACTAAAAAAAGAAAAATAGGTATGGCTATTAATTACCGAGATTGGGCTCATTTTACCTCATTTTGTTTTTTTTTATGAACTATTTTTTTGTCAGAGCCTCCTTTTATTTAAAGTTGTTTTTTTTTTAACTAGGACGGAAATATGACAAAAAAACTATAATTTAACCTTGAGGCACCGTTTCGTAAATTTTAGGCAGTCCCATTTCTGTTGATTGTCTGATATAATGCCTAAATATTTTATTATCATAATAAACAGATAATGGCATGGCTATTAAATACCCTATTTCCTTATAATTGTGCTTCATCGTCGCCACTTTTTAGGTAATGGCTTTTAAATATTAATATTAGCTTTTTACCTTAAGTTCATCTCCTTAGTATAAAGTTATTTTTTTTTTAAACTAGAAACTAAATGTGACAAAATAAAACAATATAAAACTTTTACATTATTAATAATAATGTTAAAGTTTTATATTAATATTAATAATTATGCCAATATTTTTGCATTCCATTTCAGTTGTTTTTTTGTTATTATGCCTAAATATTTTATTTCCACAGTAATTCTGCTATGGCTATTAAATACCGAGATTGATCTCATTTTAACTCAATTTTGATGCTATTGTTAAAATTGTGCTTCATCAGCACTCTTTTTTGATAAAAGGTTTTAAATTTTGATAAGCTTACTACCTTGAGATCTCTGATGGGATTCTTCCAGCATAAAGTTGATTTTCCTAAACGTAGCTAAATATGGCAAAATAGTCATGATAAACTCTGACGCAGATTTTGTTAACAATTTCGCATCCCATTTCATTTGATTATCTATTATGATGCCTAGATATTTTATTTTTTAATTTATGTAAGGGACACCCTGTTAGGTAAACGGAGCTTAATTTTGTAATTTATTAGACGCCTTGATTTATTTATAAGTTTCACCATATAGTGTATATTATACATAGTTTAAAAAATATACAATAGTTAAATATGGATTCATTTAAACTGCAAAACGTTTTAAATTTATTTGGCTGGAATAATTGTTGGTTTACGTTAGAATGTAACCAAAACTACACCGAAAAAATTGATGTTCTATAAAATTTTGATTTATTTATTACACAGCCCCACAAAAAAAAGTCCGGATCTCTAGACCAGACATGTGTATCCTTATGTATTTTGGCCCGCTGAATCCGAATCCGAGGTCAGAAAAAGCCCTACACCCCAGGAATTGGCCCCAGAGGCCGAAAATGGCCGCTGAAAGGTGTGAAACGGGAATTCCGGCATGACGGATGCTCAGGGCAGGTTGAGATTGCATTCTCAAGGCAAAGTCGAATTAGTGGGTAACCGAGCTTAGATCTGACAGGCATCGCGGCCCCTGAGGCCGGAAAATGGGCCCCTGGGGGCCGAAAAATCGAGATTTTCACGTCGGGATCGCAGCACTTCGATTTTCTTGTAACTTCAAACTGCAGCAACGTAAAGAGGCTGGAACCTCTTCCAGGCCCATTGAAATTCACACCCAGGGTCCGAAAAACGGGCCCTCAGGGCGGGAAAATCAAGATTTCCACGTCGTCATCACGGCACTCAAATTTCTATGGACTCTAAAACTCACGGAAACACTGGCAATGTAGCAACATTTCGAGGCCCATTGTAATTCATGCCCGGGCCCAGAAAATGGACCCTTAGGACCAGAAAATCTTAGGGGCCGCGATGCCTGTCGGATCTAACCACCGTTAGCCACTAATTCGACTTTGCCTTGAGAATGCAATCTCAACCTGCCCTGAGCATCCGTCATGCCGGAATTCCCGTTTCACACCTTTCAGCGGCCATTTTCGTTTGGACTGGGGTGTAGGGCTTTTTCTGACCTCGGATTCGGATTCAGCGGGCAAAAATACATAAGGATACACATGTCTGGTCTAGAGATCCAGACTTTTTTTTTTGTGGGGCTGTGTTATTTACCCACCAAAGAAGTATTTTAGATAATTTTTGAGTCCTTTTGAAGTTTAAATTTATTCCAATTTCAAGTTTAAAGTGCCTTTTACTTACATTTTAAGACTACTTATTTGTACATTTTTGTTTTTTAGTTTTAACTTTAATCTATTTGTGATTGTATTTATATTGTGACAAATTTGATCACAATTTTTATGTGATTTTAATTTATATTTAAATTAAATAAGTATAATTTAGTTTTAAATTAATTTAAACTTTTTAAGAATATATTATCTATTGTAATAGATTCCTTGACTAAATAAAACATAAAAAAGTCTAAAATGTTCCTTAAAATATAAAATTTTTGCTTTTTAAAGATTTTCTTTTTTCATTTTTGATGTTTAGTTTTTTTTTTCATTCATGATAAAAATAAAATGGGACTTAAAAGGATATATATTTTTTTAATTGTTTTATCTCGGAAACTAATATACAGTGGGTTATGCTAAATGTGACACCCAGGGTAATTGTGACATGTCCAGTTATAATTCTTCTAAACAAGTTTAAATCAAATCGAAATTTTACGCGAAATATTTAATACTGTCAAAAACCTAATGCCAGGGTTGGATTGGATATAAACTAGTTTAGAAGAATTATAAGAGGACATGTCACAATTACCCTGGGTGTCACATTTAGCCTAACCCACTGTAGTCTTATTATGACAGAAATGGTATGAAATGTTTTTATAGCTTTAATTCTTTTTTAAATAGGGATCTATTATATCTATTATATGTTTATTTAAATAAAAATTTGTTTAAATATGTCAGGTGTTATTTAATAAAAGTACAAAAACTTTCAATAATATTTTTATTCAATATTTTTTATAACTACCTATAAAATTTACAAAATATACAATTAATAAATAAAATTCAATACAATATTAGGCATATGCACATATGGGACCATACAAAAATTACGGATAACTATATTCACAAATTTTTAGCGTTTTTTTCTTAAATTTTGCCTAATTTGACTTATTTTTAATGATTGTCATAAGATATCTTTGTTAATTACGCTTAAAAAGTCTTATAAAGTCTTATAGGTTACCCAAGTATTATTTTAGTCTTTTTACAGTAATTTAAAAAAAAAGTCATAATATTACTACAGTTTTGTCCATTTTATTGTCAATATATAAAATTACAGTAAAATTACTGTGAATCTATTGTACTTCTTCTGTAAACTTTACCTTTATAGACATTATCTCTCTCTATAAATATTTAGTGATTTATCATTTTTGAATGGCCCCTATGCTAAATACCGTAAAATTTATATAACATGGCAGTGAACAAGGGGACGTATATTCCCCTTATTTTAAGGCGATAGAAGTAAAATTCGAGGAATTTTTAAGCGCTAAAAAAATAAGGGTGGAGTGAGCTATGAAAAAAAAAGTTTTTTTGGTTGTCATATTATAAAACATTTTTTTTTAGATTGGTAACTAGATATTAACACTAAAAAAAATAGTATAAAGAACTCGTTTCGTAAGACTTTTTATCGCTTTTTACTAAAAATTCACTTTTTACTAAAAAGTTTTTAGCACTTCATTTTCTGAATTTGGACGTGTGCGATAAAAACAAGTCCTATAAAACTAGTTTTTTAATAAAAATATTTTATAAAAAAATAAAATTTTCTAGAAAAACACCAAAAATATAAAAAAAGTTATAATGAATATTTCTTATTTTGCTAAAAACTTTAAGCGCTCGCCTTCTCCATTATTTAAAAAATCATGTGATACCATTAAGTACTTAAAAAAACTTAAAAATTACTATTTACAACTTTAAAATAAACTCTGAAATGTTTACTAATAGCAACAATAGGTGCGTTCAATGAGGCCAGCGAAATGCAGCGAAACTCAGCTAAAACCATTAAAGCGTGCAACTGTCAACGTCAACTGTCAAATTTTAGCTATTTACCAACGATTTAATAACTCTTCTTTCTAGAATAGGCATTTCATTTGTAAAAACTGACAAAAAAGTAGCCAACATATACATTTGTCTGTCTTACTCGCACAGCTTTGTTCTAACAGACAACAATAACAGTTACTGGTAATTGTTATTGTTCAGGCCTGAATATACCTACTATTTGTTTACAAATAAACCGAGAGGTTGGCGATACTTTATATTAACGGTTTGCGTATTCTAGAGAGAAGAGTGTTAGTTCGTTGCTATTTACCGAGTTCCGAGATTAGCTTTATGTTGTCAAAAAGTCTGCGGAAATAGTAGATATAACCTAAAAAAATACTCACAAGCCCGTTGTTTCTTCAACTGTGATTAATTAAAATTCAACAGTATGTCGTGTATAATTTCTTTGGTGTTCCCGTCTTTTTACAGAAAAAAACTGTTCAACTCTTACCCAGCCAAACTTAGCAAAAGTTATCGTTTTGCTGATTTTTGCTGACTTTCGCTAAGTTTCATTAAATGCAAAGAATGCTTTTTTATTAGAAATAATCGTGACAATATCTTTTGGCAGCCTCAAGATGGTCATTCCTGGGCATTTACTCATCCATTATGGACAGGATAGACCACTTGTTGGTTTGTGCACTGATCTTTGAAAAAATATGAAAATAAATGATTTTTTTAAAGCACCCTAAGAATAAAATTCTTATTATAGTTATTATTTTCTTTTTGCCATTGGTCAAAAAAAAACATAACACAACTATGTTTTTTTTTCAGTGTTTATTTTTCTGTAGGTACCTAGTTTTAGGTACCTGAACTGAGAAGCGATATATCAAAACTCACAAAATACCTGGTTTTTCTGAAACGAGTTTTGAAATAACGATCCTCAACTGAAAAGTGAAAACTCAAAAAGGTCTAAGTCCAAAATCAGAAAAATTTAGGTAATGGTTGTTTAAGGATCTGATTGAAATTGACGGGTCTTAATTATACATAAACTGGACTTGAGCGAGTGAATTTCATCCGCTCAAGTCTCGTTTGGGCACCATTTATACCCGCGCAGACTGGTCGTTTTTAATAGGGATATGCCTAACTTTAGCAGTTTGCTACAGGGTGTCATGTTATTGGCGTTGGCACACAGATCCTTGAACAAATATGGTGCAGGCTATTTGTACGTCCGACGTACATAAAGATAAGTGTACGTCCTGTATAAAAAAAACGACCGAAAAATATTTTTTTTTTTGCATTTTCGGCTTTAGAATGCCATGAAACCTCGAGAAAATATAAAAAAAGTGGGTGTCAAAAAAAATGTCTGTCTGTCTGTACGTAAACCTTAGGTGTAACTTTTGAACGAAATGTCCGATTTGAAAAATTCTTTCACCAAAAGATTCAGGACCTTTCCCATTTGCGTCACATCAAATATGGTTAATATTACCGTAGGGTAAGGGGGACGAAATGGACAAAAGCTATAATTTTTAGCGATATCTCACTTATTATTTAAAGTAGGACAATTTTTTTTGCAAAAATGATAAAAATATTTAATTCCCTACAAAAACATGTAATCATTTTTATTGTAGGACTATTAGTTTCCGAGATATGGGCATTGTGATAAATTTTGATATATATTTACATTTTTAATTAGATGTCAATAGTAAAATTTCAATCATATGTAAATTAATTTCAATTATTTTTTTTTTAATACATTTCTGATGGTATTTATCATCAAAAACACCACAGGTGAAAAAACCGACCTAAACCAAAGTTAGGTTATGTTACGTCGGACGGTTAAATAGCCATTTCAAACAAGAATTACCTAAAATGTTCTGATTTTGGCACTTAGAACCTTTTGAATTTTCACTTTTCAACTATTCTACTAACTTTCTTAGTCTTGTTGGATAGCTTGAAGTACATTCATTTAGGGTCACTCCAACAGGCTGGAGTAACCCTAATTTTTTACTAATCATAAATTAAAATTAAATATATTTATATCACATTTTTTACAGGGATACATACATAAATTAAGCCAAATTTACAGTAAACTCAGTTAAAGACTGCTTACTATTTCTTTTATTCATAAAAATACAATTTCAAACTGCCGGTATCATGCCGACTACCGTTTTTGATGTTTTTTTTTATAAAAAAAAATTATAGCCAAAAAATTGTACTCTAAAAATCTTTTTTTTAATATTTTTTGAATATAAATAAACTTAACTACAAAATTTCACAATGATATCTTTTTCTTTCTATATAAAAAAATATTTAAAAAAAAATTGTTATTTATATACCAAGGGACTAAACTGGCTGTTTTAGTCCCGCTGCATGAGTGAAGGGACTAAAACAGCCACGTTTAGTCCTGAGGTATATACACTATTTTTTGCAGGACCAAACACAATTTAGGTAGGTAGATAAAATTAAAATTAAAAACCATGCATCTAAAATCGGTTGTTTTATTTTCGTAATTTAATCAAGATGCCTGTAAATTGCGAAAAGTCAGTTTCATGGCTATCGCGATTTAAATTGTTTTTTAATATGGTTGAGACCAAAAAAATGGACGAAAATGATAAATTTTAAGTTATGTAAAAATTGTTATAAAAATGTTATTTTTAAAGGTTTTCTTTGTTAAAATGAAATAAATTGGTTTGAATTCCAAATATACTACAAAACATCACCAAACCTAATTTTTGAACCAGCAAAGCACATACTATGTATAATAATTTAATATTATCAAGGTTGCCGTGATTTTTATTCCCTTGGGAGAAAAAGTTTAGTCCCGAAAATGAAAGCGTAAAATTAGGTTTTAGTCTTGGTCGTGCAAAAAAATATTTTTAAAATTTCAAGGTAAAAAGACCCCATTTGAAACATTGTGATTTAAATACTTCAAATTAAGCATTTGCTTTACTTGTTCATTATCACACGTACAAAATTTGAAGTCTTTAATTCGATTAGTTTAAAAGATAAAATTTCCAGCAACCTACTGCTATATCACAATGTGGATTAATATATTACCGTCAAGTGGGGTGACTTCGGACCATGTGGGTGACTTCGGACACTTTTTTGCAAAACCCTCTGAACCAAAGCAAGTGTGCACATTTGTGGGGTTATGTGCACAAGCTGTGGGATTCAGTTCCACAAGTACTGCACACAACCCCATAACTTGTGCACACATGCTTTAGTTCAGAGGGCTTTTCGAAAAAGTGTCCAAAGTCACCCACTGTTCAAAGTAACCACACTTGACGGTAGGTATTGCAAAACACTATCCATATCAATTTTTAAAGAATTCATAAGTTTAGTGTAAATTTGGGCTTTCTCGACTACTACCAGTCTTATTTTTTTAGCAGTGTATCTTGCTCCATCTCTTTCAGCAGCAGATTCCCAGATAACGTGGGATCTTTGCTAACTCGGTGTCTTTTGAAGAAACCGAATTTGTACAATATAAATATCAACAGAATTAGCAGCAAAAGGCCTGCTATTACTGCTAAGATTATCATCCACAAGCTCACGCCGTCGTCTGCTAGAATTATGTCGGGGTAGATTATCGTTTCTTCCTGAAAAAGATAAGAAAAAAATTTATTATGATTTTTTTTTTCATCAAAAACACGGATAGATTTTGGAATAAAAAGCCGCCTGGGGCAAGTATTTCATTAAAAAAGTGCGCCAAAAACGCACTATGAAATGAATGCATTATAATATTTTTTCTACTTGCGTTAAAATTTTTAAATGAAGGTTAATTTTGACAACTTCAGTTCATTTTAATGGTGTTTGGACTTTTTGTAAAGCGCTTTTGCAAAAAAAGAAGAGTTGCGTCTAAAAGTTACCTCCCTATGGCCTGTTTCATCAAGCAAGATACTAAATTGAAAATCGCACAGTGAATATTTTCAAAACAGATTCGAATATTGGATGTGCGAATATACTGCGTAGTTTATTTTATAAAACATAACTATATTCTATACACAAACATATACTATTCAAACCTGTTTTTAATTTACTATCTGGCTTGATGAAACAGTCCATAGTAACATTGAACTTGGACAAGTTTCTTGACCAGAGTACTTAACAAAGTATTTTGTAAAGAATTGGGCAATTCTTGAGCAAGATAATTAATCAAGATTCTGTATCCAGACTTGAGCAAGACTTTAGCAAGATTCTGGAAGCAGAGCGTTTTGCAATTTTTGTCAAGCCTGTTCGTCAAGTCTGTAGCAAGCAATTTGACAAGATTCTTGGGCAAGAATCTTGAGCTACCGTAACAAGTACGATTTGATCATGATAGAGATCGCTTTTCGGTTTCTTGTCAATTTTTTTGCTACATTCTTGCTCAAGACTTGTCCAAGAATCTTGACGAAGTATCTGTAGCAATTCTTTGACAATTCTTGAGCAAGAATCTGTCGACAGTATTTTGCGCCAGAATTGTCAAAATCTAGATGCAGTTACTTGATCAAGGATCTTGAGCCAGACTTGCTCAAGACTTAACAAAAACTAGGGCTCTTATCTCCTCTCTTAACTTAAGAACGAATTTAGATGTCACCTTGAAATTTGGAATACCTATACTCCGTCCAGTTATGCAAGATAGTAAGGGACGCGGCCCGTTTTACACCACAGAGCGCATAAATAGCATAATTATGAATAAATCGTAGTATATTAAAAATTTAACAGATGTCGGTACTGTTTTCCTGGAAAGGGCCTATCCAAAGACTCGCATAACAAGCATAGTACATAAGAATGCGATGCCAGGATTGGCTTGATGTGTCGTCATGTATCTTGTAATGGTTGTTATGCGAGCCTCTGGATAGGCCTTAAGTTGTAATTGTAACCTAAAAAATTTGACGTTTTCCTTGTGTTTTCCTTTTCAATATAATTTACGTTTGTACAATATGTAGAATATGGTTATTTAATATGAGTGTATGAAGAATAAACCAAAAAAGTACCGTTTTTAATAACATACAAAATAACAAAAAGTCCAAACCACTTTATTTATGTAACTTTCTCTTCTATTATTAGCTTTAACGACCGTCAATCATTGTCATAGACAAAAAATGTCACAATATTTTATATGTTAAAAGGTACGAGTTTTTAACCAATGATGCAGCTTAAAAATCGCGGGAATTTTAAACTACTATCTTGCATAATTGAACGGACTATAAATAAGACAACTTAAGCTACCTTTTGGTATATATTTGATATTTTAAGCTTCTAAAATAAATATGGGCAGAAGGTGTGGGGGTAATTTTTTTAAATGAATAGAGAAGTAGGTCATGTAATTATTTTTAAGCGCATACAATTTTTAATTGAACATATATTTTTATTGGCCTTTGGACCAAAAGTCCAAACCAAAATACTTACCGATGCATAAGGAATAGTATCGTTGCTGATCGTAATGGTTTTATCAGCCAACTCAGCCTGAGCAACCGAGCGTATCGAAACCCAGTCTACATTGAAATAATCTTCCACCAAGGTGGAATTCCATATTCTTGAACGAATTTCGATCTCGGCTTGGTTGCCTTTTGGAATTTTGTCGATGTAGCAGTTTATTTTGACGCATTTTGCCGACGAGCCACATTTCTGAAAAATAGAAACAGAAAATATATATCTCCCTATTTTTTTCTTAAAATTATTTTTTGTTTAGTTGCCTTAATAGTATATTAAAGTACTAGTTTCCTAACATACGTTTTTAGCGCACGAGTACAAGTACAAAAAAAAAAAAGCCGCTTGCTGTGAGTTTTCTAAAGTACTAGTGCGCTAAAAACGTGTTATGAAACGAGTGCATTATAGAATTTTTCCTATTTTGCTCTAAAATTAAAAAAAACTTACATTTAAATTGATTACTGATTTAGGAATTTTTGTTTTGGATTGGCATTACAGATAACACCATGTTTAAAATTCTAAGAACAAATTATATTTTGATATATTTTATATTCATCTCTTCTCTTTTTTACTGCAATTAACCAAGCCACAATTTTAACATGGTAAAAATAACCTAAACGCAAAATTTTGTAGAAAATTCAACTTTAAAGAGACATTGACATTTTCACGGAAAACGTCAAGCGATAGGCCAGGTCTGTTGCCAACCCAAAAGAACAAAAAGTACAGATCTCTTATGGGCCTATAAGAACACGCAAAATGCGTGTGATTATGAGCTTATAAGAGTCGCAAAATAGAAAAAGAAACTTTTGTGTTGCTAATTAAAAAAAAATATTGATTTTTTTTTTAATTATTGATTTTTTTTTTTAATTTATGTCGGTCTGGTTATCTCTGGAAAATTTGTGACCACGATAACTCGAGAATGCTTTGAGGTAAATACTTCGAATTTGAAACAAAGGTTCTTTATCCAAAGTTTTCGGCTGGGTAGTTTTTGGTACAAATATATTTTTGTAAAAACAGAAATAGTTTCAATTAAAAAAAAAATAATAGCTCTGTTCTTCGAAAAAAAAAGAAGTTTTTTGAGTTTTTTTTTTTTTTCAAAAAATACTGAATTTAAAAGTAACCTCTTACCATGTATATGACTTTCCGCGTTTTTCCACCTTTTTCAATAGTTGTCGGATCCACAACATATTCCACATCTCGTCTTCTTCTGCTTAAAATTGTCGTCTCGTTTTCGTAAACGGTGAAATTTTGCTTCGTGTAATTTTCAGGCTCGTCCTTTTCCAAAGTCAGGTTTAAAACGTTTATGGCGTTTTTGTCTTCTATATCACAACCTCCATTAACATCTGAAAAAAATGATATTAGATTTTTTCAAGATAAAACAAACGCTTTTCTATTGAATACGTTAGAATCAAAAGTTAGTTACAAACGTTAATCTAACGTTAGATTTTTAAAATAGAAATACGTTATAAGTACGTTTAATTTCTAACTTTCGGAGGGGGCGTGGCCAACTAGGAAATTTCTACCTGTATCATAAAATGGCAGCTGGAGACAAATTTATTCATATAATTAAATCTTAATATATTTTAGCAATCATAATATTTTTAAACATAATTTCGTTAAATTTATTTATAAAATAGCCATCTTTTTAGGTGGCCCTAAATATTTTTCGTGTAATATGCGGTTATACTTCGATAAATACGTTCACCTCTCAGAAAAACTTTACATTGGTACATTTTTTTATTTTGGTCAATTTTTTTATTGTAAAATACCACTTTTCTCACCCCCTTTAATTATCGGCATCCTTTCCAAATAAAGCAGCCATTTTCCAGCCTTATCTCCCGCTGCAGAGTTAACCTGATATGGCCAAGATATGCTGATATTGACGTCATGCAATGGCCACTGTCCAGTGTTGTCAATTTGATACGAGTGCGTCACTCTGGCACCAATGTCTTCCAGGCGCTTCATCTCATTTTCACCTGAAATTCAAACAAGTATTAAAAATTACAATTGTTTTTTTGTATTAAAAAGTGGCGCTTTTTTGTTTACGAATGGATTTTTTTTTGTCAAAACTGGCATGAATATTTTTATTAATCAATTTTTCTGAAAATTTAGATTTTATCGGACGGATAGCCTTTTTTAAAAAAGTTAAAAGTGACAACTGCTTTTTTTGATTAATTACACAGTCCCACAAACAAAAAATTGCCTGTGCGGGAGTTGAGACCCACCTATTCATGTATTTTGGGCTGCTAAACAAGAATCTGTCATAAAACAGGCACTTCATGGGCTCATTTTTTTGCTACAATGTAATTGCACATGAGATTTTCACAATATTAAGGCAGTTTTTTCAGTGTAGCAAAAAAATGAGCACATGAAGTGCCTTTTTTATGACAGATTCGTGCTCAGCATCCCAAAATACATATGAATCGGTGGGTTTCAACTCCAGCACAGACAACTTTTTATGTGAACCTGTGTTATTTACATTAGTATCCGGTGCTGATGGGACCCAGTATGTTTTTTACCTTTTACTGTTCCTCCAACAAACAACTTTGACGAAGTTTTAGCCCTAAGTTTGAATTCGGCGATTTTTTGCAAAATCGTCGTAAACGACTGTCGAGTCTGTCTAGAATTTTCTACAGACGTCGAGTTTACAAAAACGGTTACGTCCAGTTGTTGGGCGTAAGTTGTTTTTAGGACTTCGAACCGGACTCGTAGAAATAGGGCCTTATTTTTGGCTAGGGGGTTGCCTAAATCGCAAGAAACCAGAGTTTTGTTGAAACTAGTACATTTCACTCGGACCTGAAATAGAAAATAGTTATTTATGGTACTAGTGGGTAAAGAAAGATATTGCCCAAGAGAAAATTAACCTGCGAGGCGTCAGCCAAGCAGGTTAATTTTCGAGAGGGCAATATCGGTTTACCCATGAGTGCCATACAAGGTTTTATCCAATAAATAGCTTAGGAATTCATATTTTTATTAACAATTATAATGACATTTACAAGAAAATAATTTGACAAGTGACAGTTGAGGTAAAATAAATAATTATCCCCTCAATAAAGTAAAAGACGCGCGGGGGTTATTATTGAGTTTATCTATTTACAATAAAGCTGGTAATTGTCTTACTATCTGTATGTACTGGATAAAAATATTAACATTTTTGATTAATTTTACTTTCCCGGAAAAAAGTCACGCGTTAGTAAAAAGTTTTGAAAATGCTTTATTGCTTTTATTTACGTTTATCGACGTTTTATGATGAAAAAATATGATTTTCGTAAAGAAAATTTCTGTCTGTCGGTCTGTCTGCCTGGGAAATTTGTGACCACGATAACTTGAAAACGCTTTTTAGCTAAAGACTTCTAATTTGTACCATAGGTTGTTTATCCAAAGTTCCAGACTGGAATGGTTTTCCTGAAAATCTAGGTGGGGTAGGGGGTAAACTAGGGTAAAAACTATTTTTTTGTAATTAGTTCGAAAAATAAAAAAAATAAAATTGTTTAAAAAAAAATCTGATTTTTTTTTCGAAATTCCGAAAAAATATTCTTAAAAAAATTGTCTTTCTCTTTTAATAAACTTATGCCTACAAAGGAAAGCATTATTTTGTTAAGATCAGTATTTTATTAAAAATATTTTTATTTTTTTTTAAGAACTTATTTTTTTTACGCAGGGGAAAGTAAAACTTACCGGATTATCTTTGTTGTAAATTAAAGCAATATAGCTCAAATCCTTGGAATGGTCAATAAACAGCTTAGCTTCATAAGCCGATTCGCCAGTGTTCGTCACATTTGCTTCCACAATAAACTCTTCATTAATCATGTTTACTATGTAAAAGCCTTCTTCAGTTTCTAAAAAAAACAAATTTAGTAATTTTTTCTCCTTCGAAAAGAGGCCTTGAACCAAGAACACGTGTACCTATGTCATAGTCCACAGTCTGAAGAAAATAATATTTATGGTCGAAACATGTCGAATAAACAACATGTTTCGAAAAATAAGACCTGTCATCTTCAGGTTTATCTACTTACTGTTTAAAGGAGTCCCTGCAGTCAAAATCATGTTGCTGTTGCAAATGTCGTCCGATCCGCAATCTTTTTGGAATGTTGCGTCGAAATATTTTATCGATGTTTTATTTAAGATGTGCGAATTTGGTCTGTCATTTTCCAGGGTACAATTCACCACAAACTAAAACATTTTTTTATTTTCATTTTTGAAAAATCCAATTTTTGAAAAAATAACGAATATATTATTTAACTAGATGAGACGTTGCAAGCACCCTGTCAAAACATCGGCACTATTGTACACTAGAGCCATCTAGTGTGCAAATTTCAAACTAGGTGTTTTGTTTGATTTTAAATTCTGTATCTTTAAAACATTATATTCTAGCAAAAAAACTGTATATAACATTTTTTATAGGGCTTAAAAAGAGCTTTTATTTAAAATATAATTTTTTGAAATCGGG